>QFDW01011760.1:0-13471 GCA_003315895.1 Lactifluus rugatus
ATTTCCAGGGAGGTCAGGGATGGGGGACATGCAGAGACATAATTTGAGTGCCACGCTCTGACTCGCTCACAGGCACTCATACTCACACGTGGCTCATCCCCGCCAGGGACGTCCCGCGGCCCCTTTCACCATACTTTTTACAACTATTAATTTCGCCCATCTCGCGTAATGGTCTTTAAACATTGTAGATACCGGCGTATAGAGAGACAGAATACTGAAAATCACAATGCGAACGGATCCATCCTCTCCAATCGTCTCCAACCCATCTAGCGGTCCTCGGCCCATTCCTGAGAGGGAAGAAAACTTTAGCAACGAAGACGACCCAAAGCAGAAGGAACTCACGTTCTCTTTCTTGATTTGAGCCTATGATAAAATGGTGTCGGTCAACCATCGTCGGCAAACGGGAGAATTAGGATTTCTTACCTCTTCCTCAGGAGTGAAGTCGTTCACAATGTTGAAGAGCTTCCTGATTTCTTCGGGTGTCTTGCCCTTGATCATGTTGGCGACGGTCTTGCAGCCAACGTCACTGTCAAGAATATCAGGCACGTCAAAAGTGCACTACTCAGAGGGACTGACAGGAGGGGCTTGATGTCGAGATAGTTCGCAGCCAGGATAATCTCAAAGAGCATTTCCTGGTCAACAGCGATAAATTTCTGATCCCACTCGCTAATATCAGTGGTGCGCTTGCGAGTCTCATCCTGTGACTCAGAATCTGTGGTCGGAAGTCGCTCCCCTCGGTGATGCTCGCAGTATTCGAGGACCTGCGTTAAGATGATGAGATGCGGAAACATGGGTTGACAGGATAGTTGCCTTTTTCAAGACGCTCGAAGAAACGTTCGGCAGTGGGATCGGTTGGTCACTCTCGCCGACGTCTATGACCATAGCGTGTTAGGGTGTTGGATAGGGTGCATGAACTGAAGGGGTAAGACTGTACCCTCAAGCATGTTTTTGATCAACACGGAACGTTCTGCGACATCCTTGTCGACGACGAATTGTTCATTATCTGAGGTAACAAGAAGAACCATTTGAGATTGATAAGAAGATAATGGATGAGAGGAGACAAGAAGTTGAGTGCACTCCTAAAAGAGACCCCGCTTTGGCCACATTGGCACCACACCACACACACACCAACCCCAACACAGCCTCTGGCTATTACTGCCATCTTGGCATTGCCACCGCCACTACCACAAGCCAGTTAACGTGGCCCAATGTCCTACTTGTCCTTTCGCCGCGCACTGGACTTGGCACATTCCCCTTTCTCTCTGCTCGGTTAGGCTCACCCTTTTTGTCTCTTGCTTTGAATCCGTCGACTGACCCGATCTGTCTTTCCACAGGCTCCATCCGTACTGCAACAAAACGTGCTGGTGGTTCTGTGCGCAATCATGGTGGCTCACCAGGTAAGCGTCTCGGTGTCAAGAAGTTCTCAGGTGCATGCTTGTCTCTTCTCTTCCCGACATAGTCATGCCAACCTCCTAATCGTACAGACCAATACGTGATCCCCGGGAACATCATCGTGCGCCAGCGTGGGACACAGTTTCACCCTGGCCAACATGTACGTTTGCGTCACACTCTATCACACTTGTCGATTCAAATGAGTTCCCTTCTTCCGGTCATGTAGGTGCAAATAGGTCGTGATCACACACTGTACGCTACAGTCCCAGGTTACGTCCGTTTCTACAAGGAGAAGTGGATGCAGGGAGAGCGTAAATTCGTTGGCATTGTCCTGAACAGGGGTGAAAAGTTGCCTCGAGACGAGCAGGCGCTTGGTCGCAGTCGTTTCTTTGGGTTTGTGAACTTGAACCCGAACACGCCGCCACCGTTAACGTCACACGCATGAATTGGAGTCGGAGCTAATCGTGTTGTTGTGTAGCCCCTTTATCATTTCTTTAATATTCCCGTCGCAAAATTTATAATAATCGTGTCCCGGCTATCATCTGTTCTCGGAGAGCACCGGGAGTGATTGCTCGTCACCAGGAGATTTCCCAAGGCTTCCTTCTCGTGGGTTACGTTTCACACCCTTTTCCCATCTACTACCTACAATGTCGTCTGGCTTCAAGCTGACCATTGCGCAAGACCTTCGACTTGATGGTCCGTCTCGCTTTGGTCTAACCGTCACGGATCACGAGGTTCTCAATAATAAAGCGTAGAACTGCCATCAGATGAGGTAGCCCTCGCGGCGGGGCGTGAATTGCTAGAGGCTACCAAAGGCTGGAAGAAAGGCAAGGCGTACCAGAATAACACCGTCCAAGTATTCTCTAGACCGAAGGGTACCGGCGATGGCGCAGCTTGGCACTGCAGGGTCAGTGAGCATTCCCCAGAGGAGGCAACATTCGACGAATTGTGGAGTAAGATTGGAATCAACCACTCCGAGTATGAGAAAGAGTACGTCAACTTTTGCCTGGAGTGGTGACTCCTGAGAGACGAGCGAGGACCTGTAGGTACATAGAGGTCGTAAAAAAGGTGACCTTGATCAAGAAGATCTCCGCGACGCAAGAGATCTGGTCGTCGTACTATGAATTCTCATCCTTCGCTGTTTCTCCTCGGGTGTTCACTGTGTTACAAGTCGCGCACTGCGACTCGACTAGTCCTCGGACAGGGTACGCCGATTCTATCCGCATTGCTACAGCTATTTCTCACCCACTTTCCATGTAGTATTTTCGTATCCATTCCTGTAGATGTGACCGGTGATCCTGAACTGGCGAAACTCGAGGAGAAAGGAGTCAAAGGTCATTATGTCAGCGTTGAAAGCGTCAAAGAGCTTCCTAACGGGAAGACGGAATGGCGCATGGCCACTTCTACCAGCCCAGGTGGTCGCATACCCGCCCTTGTCGTTGAGAAGACAACGCCAAGCACGATCTCTGAGGTGAGCATATCAGTATTAATACGAAACAATGGCCCTGATCGGCCGTATGACTTCAGGACGTGCTTCACTTCTTTCAATGGTTTAAAACCGTCAGAAATGCGACGGAGAATGGGGGACGGCTTCCTACTACAACTACTGGCACTACTACTGTTGAGGTGGCGGCGGCATAACAAAGGTCATGGAGGGACTACTGAACTTGCAAAATCGGAAGGACTGCTATTTCCAGTGGTTGAGAATCTAAGTACACTACTATCGCACACTTTGTAGAACCATGGCAAGGGTGTCACCCTACGCTAACTCCAGGTAGCGTTCAACTAGTGGCGAATTAGTCGCCTCGTACATGATATGATTTTGAATACTTACCTTCCCAACTAGTAACTGCTTCATTCCAAAGCTTGACCTCATGCTCCCTCGTACCACCAAAATGATCCACAAACTCGTCTCCAAAGATCTCGCGAGCAACGCTGCCTGACCGGAGCATCCTCTCAGTTGCGGTCTCCAACGACTGCGGCAGCATAGGAATCTTTCAATCATGGTATTAGTTAGGCGCACTGAGTGTTTCTGGTGGAGTTCGCACACCTTTCCAGTTTTCTTATCATCAAGGCTGAAATGTGAAATGGGTGCCACGGGCAACGTCAACTTCTTCTTAATGCCCCTCATCCCAAGCCCGAAGATCGTGCTCAACGCGAAGAATGGATTAACATCTGCACCCGTAACGCGGATCTCGAAGCGCGTGGCTGCTGGCGGAACAGAGGGAGGAGAGATGACTCTCACCGAGGCCGTGCGTGAATCGTAGCCATATGTCACCGCATTCGGAGCCCAGAAGGCCTCTCCACCAACAAGACGTTTGTAACCATTGATAGTTGGTACGAGCTGCGTGCGCATCAGGTCCCAGGAGGAAGAAGGCTACTTAAGACTACACCTACTGTGGGCATAACTGAAAAGTGTTCAGCACCACTTCAGTTAGCCTCGCGAGTCCAAGGTGGACTCACCGTCAGTCAAACCGTCCAACACTCCAGCAAGGAAATATTCGGCGGTCAGACTGATGTATTTGAGTTCGCCATAGGCAGCACCATCACGTCCTCTTCGAAGCTCCTTTTCTTTGATGGCGAAGGCGTTGTTACCATCATCATCGCGAAGAGATACATGGATATGACTTTAAGCGTAGACGTTCTATCAGTGAATGGCAGCTGCAGCATCACGCGATTTTGCACAAACCCACTACACCCAGGCAGCTGGGCAGAGCACCACATATAAGAAATAGACATGACTAGCAGCAGAAAACACAATTACATTACCCCAAGGCTTTGCCATGAAGCTGGGCGTGATCCCATATTTCATTCCTAAGCTCTTGACGAGATATTTGAATAGCAGGGCATTGTCCGCCATGCGAAAAGCATCGGCATAAGCGAGCGCGGTCTCAAAGACTCCTGGACCAGTCTCCGTGTCTAAGATGTCATCACATACAAGAAGTGAGTGATATGGTAATGCACGCACGATGACCTTCAAGAGGAATATCGAATAGAGCAGCGTAGTTAAATATATCACGAAAGTAGTCATTGTTCAACTGCGTTCGTAGTAACGAATAGCCATGCACTGCCAAATGACCATCAGTCGAAGCCTGTTGTGGTGGAACGTCGTAGTGCCATGATATGTACTCCCGGGTGTCAGAGGCTGTAAGTTATGAAACTTTTTCTCGGCGAGACTATGCGGCGTTTCTACGAATATGGATCAGCTATGACCTGTATCAAATCTATGAACAAGAAGTCACCTTTAAAGTTAAAATACTGATCAAGCGTCAGCCGTGTAGCGTTTAAACTTCAGGTGAACGTACTTCAAATTCTACTCCTGCAAGACATTCCCACCCGTGTTGCGCAGCCTCCTCCGTAACCCTCTTCAGGACGCCACGTGGGCAGACACTGACAGGAGTCTTCGTTTCTGGGTCCAAGAATGAGACCAAAATGAATGGAACGTTGTCCTCCCAGGGAATCCTCCGGAATGTAGACAGATCGATGGACGCAAGAAGGTCCCGATATCCATTAGCCGAGTTGGAAATGAGAAGCTCCTTTGAATATACGGTATCGTGCAAGTCCCAGCCGCTGGTGCTCCTCGTGAATGCACCTTTGCTGACGCGGAAAGACGACATACAAAATAACGCTGCAAAACCCGAAGCCATCGGACGAGACTGCACTTATAAACTTCTCCTTTGACTACATGGACTCGAATGTTAGCTAGGCCAGTCGGATAACAGATTACATGCAGGCACACCATGAATTTCCCGCGCAAAACCCCATCGACTGACCAAGATCAGACGTCAGCTGAAGTAGTGCATGTGCTTGGGACCCACCATCGAAACCTGTGTGGCAAGATCAGCTGTGGTTCAGCGGTAGCACATGCTTAGTTACGCGACCTGCAACTTTGACCTTGCTATCAAATTCCAAAAGGCTTTTCAGATGTTCCAGTGAAGCTGGGGCATGCGTTGTGGATGCATTGTAGGTCATGATGGCTGTCAGCAGGAGCAAGTTACACAGGACATTGTGCCGATTATCAGATTACCGCTCTCAGCACAACCCTATCCATGCAACCTGAGCACATCACTGCATTTGCCTTACAGCATACTCTGCTGATACCTGCGCACGTATCAACGTTGACATACACACAAGATGCAATGTTAATTTTGGGATCTGGTGAGGACAAGCGCCTATCTAGAAGCTTAAGATGCCTGGCTCAAACTCGGAAGATGATGGGAGCCTTCGGCTCTATCATCCACCAGATACTAAGGTTGTCAGGGCTATTCGAAGACTTGGCTCTGAGGTCTCGTCAGTTGCTGTAATGATACCAAATTCCAGTGATATATGGGTAGCCTGCGGGAGTTCTGTGCGTACTGCGATACTTACATTTGTCGGTCTCTGTCATAATGCTTCATGACCCATCACAGCTAAAATTATTCAGCTTGGGCACACAACAACTCATCCAGTCCCATGAAAATGCATTGGCCGACATTCAAATAGACGCAAATGAAGGGGACGTGGTGAACGAGGTATGCACTACCACACATCTCCCATGGTTTTTCTGAGAACTCACCCTTAGATATCTCTTAGTGAGAACCAAAAGACCCTCGTATTTACCATGGATAGTGGGGTCGTGGGTGTAGTGGACTTGGCAACAAGAAGTGTCCAGAGGATGAAAACACAGCATAACAGCGTGAGTTTCGATATTGTCTGTGCATGATTCTGGTGCTGATGCTAGGTCGTTAAGATCTGTGCCACTGCAAGTTTCATACCTGATCGTCCCAGCGAGATTATCAGCGGAGGCTATGACTCTGCCTTACTCCATTTTGACATCAGACAGGGCACGTTACTTTCAAGGCGAGAGTTCAGTATGTTGTTCTTCGTAGCCCGTCTGTACGCGTTGGATCACACCTCTTCCTAGCACCGCTGCCACAGTCATCGACCGTATCATTATGTTCTCCGCCTTTCGTGCTCTGCCTTGCAATCTCGTCGACGGGGGCCATTGCAGCGGGCACCGCAGACGGTCAACTATGGATTGGTTTAGGTGGCGATAAGAGGGTCTCGGTTAAGAAGACCCGCAAGTGGAGAGGCTTGCGTGAAGACATGAGTCTTTCAAGGAAGATTGCTGATGGCCCAGTCGTGGCACTGTGCGTCACCCACTTGACATCTCTGATTGTTT
This sequence comes from Lactifluus rugatus, assembly GCA_003315895.1. NCBI lineage: Eukaryota > Fungi > Basidiomycota > Agaricomycetes > Russulales > Russulaceae > Lactifluus > Lactifluus rugatus. Next base: position 6,554 of record QFDW01011760.1, read on the forward strand.
TAGATGCTTCATGTAGCGTGTTTCCAGAGCATTCCTAGATCCCGTAACGATCGTTACGAGCACGTTACTTGGTATCATATCCCAGCACTCACTACGCACAGAAGGCAAACCGGAGAACTGGGGGTTCGAGTCCGTTTTGGTTGCACAGACGCAAAGCATCGCAAAGGTCAATGGACTAGTCGCACACAGTGACAATGTAGCAGTGGGAGGACTTACGGCAGACGGGAAAGGCGCAGCAGAGGTGTATCGGTATATAGTGGCGTGACGGTACGATGAGGGACAACTAAAGTCGCAATACTTATTTGACCTCCATCACGTCTACTATGGATGCTTTAAGTCCTTGTCTGCCTCTAGCTGAGCCTCCAACTCCTTTATCCTCCGTAGGTATATAGCACGCTCCTCTCTCAGCTGAGCTAGGTATTCTTCATCAGAAAGCCTTCGGATGCCAAAGACATGGATCAGCCTGTCAAACACAGGTTTTTTAGACTCAGGAAGTTCACCGGGCCCAGAAACAGTCGGAGGTGAGAGTTGAGATGACGAAGATGCAGGGTATCTTCGGGATACAAATTTTACGCGTTGCACACCGAACTCGTTGTAGAGCAACTGTCCGAGAGTGCAGAAGACGGAGCCGAAAATCATCCCAGGAAGTGCGCCACGCGTTCCACCTACAAGGACTACGGTGAGCCTAGTCGGACGCAAAGTTGAAGGTCCGTAAGGAACGAACGAGTCCAAGCATTCAACACACTCCCCGTGATTCCCCCACTTAAAGCCGAGTCGAGCGTACGGTGCAACCTCAATGCACCCCAGGTGACGGCACCACTTGAAGACGTCTCAGATGAGACCGGGGTTATTCGTACGATTTCTTGTTCGTGCGATCTCGACGACAGCAATTGGTTCAGAATGGGCACCACAAAATATCCCCGGATACCTTAAACGGGTGAGCTGGACGTAAGAGAAATACTGGTCCAACATACTGAAAAAGGTGGTCCCGGCAACCCCACAATTAAGAGCTGCTGACGCAGCATATATACTAGCAACTGCCTGTCCTCTTCGTCTAGCTAAGGCGTATGTACCTGCGATCAAGGCACCGGTAACGGCTGTAGAGAAGGCTGGAATGAGCAAGGGTGTAGGTAACCTGCGAGACGAGGAAGACGAACTCGCATGATGCTATTGTGCCCGCAGCGACTGTAAATGGTGTTGATGGGTCCATAGAACCACAGTGAGCTGTGAGCTGACAGGTGCGATGCGAATACAACGTCGGCTTATTCCGGCCGAATGCCATATCTCAAACTGAATGCTAGGGACACTACTGCAGCGCAAAAGATATACATAGGAAAATCAGAGCGTATCTCGAACGAATGCTAAGGTGCCCAAACATGAGGCGATGGAATCTAGCAAGCGACTACTCTCTTGCCTGTGTAATGACAGGAGAGCTTCAAGATCACCTCGTAACTCGAGGTTAGAGACAAGCAATTCTCCGTGCACCCGGAGGAACAAATTAAGATACGTTTGAACAGCTTCAAAATCACAACGAGACTTTAAACGCTGCAAAAGAGCGTTCAGGAAAAGACGTAAATGCTGAACAGTCGTTAGAGAGCGAATCTCGAGGTCTGCTGCCGCAGGGGAGAGGGACTTCGCGAAAGAGAAGAACGCCTCGTCTGGGGGGAGCACATGAGTCTGCAGCTGTCTCAAGAAGATAGGGCACACACAATTGCTATCCTTTGGCTCCTGCAATAATCGTTGAACAAAGACGTTTGCTGTATTAGTGACAGTTTTGTCAGATTTCCGCTTAGTCGCCTCATTTTGTTTCTCTTGGACCATGAACCGTGCTTCAACGCCTGGAAGCGTAGGCAGGAAGAAGGGCGCCTTCTCTGGGGCTTTGGCGGGTTCCTTTGGTTTGTTCCTTTGCTGATTGCCCGGAAAAAAGATGATTGAAGAGGAAACGGAAAGAAAGATGGGAAACTAACCTGGATCACGTCAAGTTTAAGAAGTGTCTGCCATTTCGATCGCGGCAGGAGCGTAAGGGTGATGAGGTCTCCATCAAGATCGGGCATGAAGCCGAGAGTGTCTTGAGACTGGTCATGAATAGCGAGAGTGGACATATGCTCCGGTGCTAGGAAGGAATGTCGATTCTAAATAACTAGTATGAGTCTCCTGACGAACCTTCATCCTCAACGGAGCCAAGCATCGATGGTAGATTGACGCGTTCAACATCCTCTTCGGTGATGCTGCGGAAGGAGATGTCTGCGTATTGTGCCCGATTCGCCCTGAAACGGTATGGTCAGGTTGTGCTGACGGGGCAATGAAAAGGACATACCAAAGATACACGCCTACGCTGTCAATGTGGGCCGTCGCCAAGAAATCGCCCGTGGGTGAGAATGATATGCTGGTGGCAACGCTTGCAGTTCGGAAGGCATCAATTAGGCGGCCTGAAGGAATATCGAATGTCCTGATAATCGAGTCCAGTGATGTCGTTATAAGCCAACGCGAGTCAGCAGAGAAAGTCTATACGCATTATGATAGTGAGACAGGAAAGCCAGCAAAGCATCAGTCAACCCACAAGGTCTAGTATACGTCCACCAAATCCACTGAACTCTCGAACTATTCTTCGAGTCTCGATATCCAAGAGGCGTACAACGAGATCGTCGCATGTAACGGCAAGCAGAGTACTGTCTCGCTGGAGCATCATAGAGACGATAGCAGAGGGCACGAGGAGTGTATGGACCAGTTTCGCTGTGTGAAAATCGAAAAACTGGTTGGGGATGGAACCTTAAACAAGAATTTCTGTACGATCAAGTACGAACACGTACGTTGATAGTTCCATCAAGGGTGCTAGCAATCACTAACCGGTTCAACGAATCCGTGGCCAAGCCCGTAACACTACGCTCTTCGCTCCTCTGTTTCCCGGGAGGAGGCCGATACTTTGTGTGAACGCCTTCTGGACAAGGCCCGATGCTGAATGACTTGCGATGGGCGCCAGATTGCATGTTCCACATGTCAATAGAGCCTGTAGAGGAACTCGCGAGTCCAAAATTGCCACACGCCGAAACACAGACAGCCTATCTCTATTTTGAGCGCACCAGCAAGAAGGAAGCAGACACAGCTTGCCTTGACCATTCCAAGAGTCCTCGACTTTCCTTTCTCCTTGATGCTAAACGTGTGCTGGCCTAATCTTTTGTTCGACATGCTCCATGTTCGAGCATAGATCTCATCTGAATGTGCTGTCAGAATGTCGTCCCAGTCTTTGGATCTCGTAGTTGAGTACGCCAACGCCATGACTGGCGAGTGTTTGAGAGAGGTAACAGGAACGGACAACGTCGCTGCTTTTTTTGTCAGAGAGCCTGGAGGGGTATGGGCTGTCAAGGGAAGCCTTCGCTAAAAAAAAATTAGGCCAACCTTGGGACAATTCGAATGACCGCGAGTCGCGCACGACGGATGTATATCGGAGACTACGGTCCCTTGACGTTGTAAGCAGCTGTTTTCCGTCCGTACCATAATAGCGGATCAGGTGCGGAGGCGCTGAATGGCCTGACCGGAATTTCAGAAGGTGTGGTGGCGAGGTCGGTGAATCAAAATGCCATTGCTTTGCAATTTGTCAGTCAGCGAGATACGCGATGTCCCCATCTCGCGCGCACAAACCTTGACGCTATTGTCATGTCCTGAACTGATGAGCAGTGGCTGGCCGGGTATCCACTCCAGAGCAGATATACTTCCGTCGTGAGCCTCTCGTACAGTGTGTAACAGACGCCCACCGGAGCCGAGATCCCAGAGGGTGATATGACCCATTTCAGAGGCAGCAGCTAGCGTTGGATGACCATCTGAAAGGCATGAGATGTAGGAATAATTGAAAAGGTTGGGGTCACATACCACCTCTGAAGGCGAGGGCCCGCACCGGACCCTCCCGTATGAAGATCCGCATTATTTTTTCATCAGCACGTATGTCATAGATTGAGATCTCTCCGGATGCAAAGCCGATGCCTACGACATCAACAGCAGGAGACTGCACTAGCGCCGTCACGGAAGCAGGTGAGTGATCAGATGATGATTCCGAAAGGCGAGCGAAGGGTATTTTGTGAATGCAAGTCCTAACGCAAACATTTTTGTCGAGTTATTTTGCAGGTACACTGCAATACGCACTGGGTGCGAATATTCCACAACTGCAAGCTTCCATCGTTGCCCCCGACGAGGACTTTGTTCAAGTAGGTGGCGGGGTGCAGCAGGGTTACGGCGATGAAACCGGGCTCGAATTGAATCTGACTATGCAGTGCTTCATAGGCATTCAGCAGCATCTCCATACCAATTATCTGTATCCTCACTTTCCTCTGAGACGTCCCAAATGAGTAGGTTTCGTCCGTCCTCCGTCAGAGTGAGCAGGTGAGAGCCAAACAGGAGAGGCGAAGTAACCAGCGTTCCCAGAGGATTGGTCAACCGACCAACCTTCCTGATAGATAAGCATATAGGACGTCGGGGACCTGAGAACTGTACTTGCCTCCTTCCCTCTGCTGTATTTGAGAAGATGCGGACCAGAAGAGGCCCATATGATATCTCCGTCAAAAGCTAGACCAGTAATCGGCTCCTGTGCTTCTGAACCTAGAAAGGATGTTTTACTGTCAGGAAGCGGTGAGATGGGGCCCTAATGGTATTCACTCACCGACGAAAAGAAGGGTCATCTTTTCGCCTTCCCACAGAGACCATGAATTTCCCAGACACGTTAATATGTGCATACGTGGCCCCTCAGCTGAGCCCTTGACTGCTCGAAACTGAAGAGCAAATGGCACTTCATTTGTTATGAGACCGAGAGCGCGAAATGGCGCAAACAATCGCGGTGAATTGGATAGCTCTGAAGATACACCCGAATATGTTGCAGTCACATTCCTTGCAGACTCGGCACGAGCTCGTTTTAGGGGAGGATGGTTGGCCTCCTGGTCGTCCACTACGATTACCATTGGCCGTCGTTCCCAGCATCGGCCCGGATTTCACTAGAAAATTACTGCCCTAAGGATTACATAACGCTCATCTCTTCACTGTAACAACCAGGCGGGGGCATTCTCTCACATATGGACCCGAACCTATTAGTGGTTTCTTTGCTTGCTGCTATTCTTGCGGTCGGTGAGAAATCAGACGGACACGCATACTGGCTACTTACTTAGCCATGCGCCTACAGTCGCACTCTATTTGATCCGTCGTAGGTCGCGATCGCATGCAAACAGCATCGTATTAGTAGGGGCACCGGATGCAGGGAAAACTGCTATTTTGTCGACAGTGCGTGTATACTCGGATGCATTGACACGTTGAACCCAGATATCTGTTCTAGCTGGCGTACGGCCAGACACTTCCAAGCCACTCATCGCTACAAACAAATACCTGCGTTCTCTCATTGAACACGAAAAATATCACTTTGGTGGATGTGCCTGGGCACCCTCGTATCCGCGCACAGTTCCGCGAGCATATGACTGACGCGAAGGCCATTGTCTTCGTGGTGGACACCAGTACCATATCCCGAAATGGCTCGGTTGTAGCAGAGTACGTTCGACCACGCATCGTTTGTTGTACTTCATTGACGGTTAATTATAACCTCTAGGCACTTGCACCAAATTCTGCATGTCCTTTCCACAATCCCGCCATCACAGAACCCTCCTGCCATACTCATCCTCGCCCACAAATGCGACCTCCTCAAGATAGGAAGTGTTTCAGCCACGTCGTCATTAGAACAGCTCGCAACTAATCGAGTGCGGACCATCTTGGAACGAGAGCTTGAAAAAAGGCGTAGATCACATACAGGGGGCGTCGCTATCGACGAGCTCGGAGCTGAGGGCGAAGACAATTCCGAACTAGGAGGCCTCGACTGTAACGGCCCTCCTGGAGAGGGGTTTAAATTTGCAGAATGGGAAGGCGGAGATATTGATTTCAGAGCAACATGGGTAACCGTTGGGGAGACGGTTGACTTGGAAGACGAGAAAAGCGGTGAAGGGATTAAAGGTCTTGTAGCTTGGCTAGAAGCCCTACTTTAACTATACGCAGTAAGCCTCACGTGGTCAATATATCTCTCGCCTTTGGCCGTGTGCCATCACCAATAATACTCGATCCTACTCTACTCATCCTCTTACTGACTCTTTTTATGACCATTTTAATGACCCAGTAACGACTCATGTACTCTCAATCTCACGACTCCGAGGTATCACACCCTCCCTCAGTCTCTCGCCCACGTCCATGGTCTCCCGATCCCACTGATCCTCTCCCTCCCTTGCGCTCTCTCGGAGACCGATTACCACGCCTACCCCAAATTAACGGGACTTCTATTACATCCCACTATCGAGGGCACGAGCCTTCCGATCCTTCTATCGAGGCTCTAGATCTTGCCGACTATGCCTATATACTCAGTCCCAACGCATATCCCAGCGGCCCGACTTACAATGATTATGCACTGCCCGCTCCAGCTAGATCCTTCACGGTCACTAGTCATAGTCATACTTCATTGGAACCACCATCCCTCGTCTCCTCTCGTGGCACAGCAACATCTCAACCCCACAACCTGTCCTTACGGCCCATCGATTATCGGGCATTCCCTCCCTCGATCCCGGTATTGTCTCATACATCATCTTCCCTCCATACTCCCCTCGACGCAGGACTGTATTCACCTGAGGTTTTGCACCCTCCCTTCGACACTTCGTCCTCTTACGGAGGTATCGCAAGTTCGGAAGTCGACATCACCCAATTTCCCGCCTGGTCACGCGGGTGGTATACGAAAGACAGTGGTAGATCGCAGAAGACTGGACCACGATCCGAAGCGTCTCGTGCTCCTTTTTTTGATCCCTCGTATCGCGCTACGGGCGTAATCGGAAACCAGCATGACCTCTATTCCGCGGCCCATAGCTCGTCTTCTCGGGACATTGTTCCATGGTCCGATGCTGATGTTCC
>QFDW01012323.1:0-11778 GCA_003315895.1 Lactifluus rugatus
CCGTTTGGGGCGCTGGAGCTGGCACGGCCCTTCTTTTCGTACGGTCCCCGCAGCCTTTGTTGCACACTGTTTTTTGCTCAACGACGTCTTTTCTCTAGCTTCTCTCTGTGACACCCAAGGTGAAAAGAACTCTACTTCTCAAGGTACCAGTCGTGAGTCTCTGCTGCGTAGTGTTGTATTCTTTCCCACACCAACTTATGTCCCATCGCACAGCTCAGCCGCTACTACGAAGACAAGACCCCTGCCTCGGACAAGCCGTTCTAAGTTGCTACTTTGTTGTAAACACATAGAGCATAGGAATGCGTATTAGTTAACATTCCTTCCATTGCGCGCCATACCTCCGCGGTGTGACGGAGGAGAGTCCACTGAATGATTCAGAGTTTTGACAGCATCCCCGCTTCGGTTTCCGAACCTTCCGTCAAATTGATGCCCAATTTATCCCCCAATGTCCTGAGGGCGGTGACTGCGCCACCTATCGGCACGTCTATCAATGCATGTAATGTATCAGACGTTGAGATTGTTCTCCCGGAAAAAAGCAAGGTTCTGACGTATAGTTTCCATTCCAAGCTCCTGGGCTGTTTTGAGATTTCTGCGGGTTTCATACTCCGTCAACCACGGCAACATACAAGTTGACAAGAAAATACAGCACACATACAAACCTAGATCATCTAGAAAGACAGCTTCGTGCGGCTGGATATGATTTCTTTCGCAGGCAAAGAGGTAGAACCGGCGCTCTGGCTTCCTGAAGGCACGGAGCGGTGATTAGCGTGCGTTAGGTGACTATTATCATGTCTACTAGCTGTCAAATAGTGAGTCGCCTACCTCATTCCGACTTCGCTCGAATCGATGAAATCGTCAAATAACTGACGGATATGTGGCGGGACTACGCCCGTTTCCCATCCAAGAAATCTGAGTTCAGATTCGAGAGTAACACCGGGATACTGTTCTAAGTGTCGGGTGTCGAGACCGAGGAATGTTGCATCGACTTTCGAGTAATTATTTGTGAGGGCGATGACGCGCCAATAGCCTGTCGCTGAGTAAATTGCAAGAAATGCCGGTAAATAGAAATAGAAGACGCGTCAAGAGACCATCGAACCTTTGATTCGCAAGATAGCCTCATAGACATTCTTGTCCACCTTCTGGCCTGTTCTCATCATGCGACCGAAAAGCTGCCACATTGTTGAGAATCTGTGCGTCAAATGTTAGGGTTGCTCACTTCCCGGCCGTCGATGTGCAACCTCTGCGGAAGCTCCGGACAAGCTGTTACCCGAATAAAATCGCACCGGCGTTTGTGGAGAATGATTCCATGGCTCACCTATCTTTTTCTTTTCGCAGTATTCAACGTACCGTTTATTGCCATTATCCACGTCAGACAGCTCTTGGGTGAACTGTTCGTAAAAGGGGAATAAGAGAGTTTCGCCTCGCTCAAACTTCTGCCAGGCTCCTTGGGAACCCCATCCGGTGCTGCGTGGTTGCTCACATGAGCGCTCGGGTTCCATAACGTTCACCCTTACATCAAGCAGTTGATGTAGTTATTGGGTATGCCATGTTCAACCTCATACTCTCGGATAGCCAGGAGAGGGCTTTGCACAACAACTCCGCCGATCTTTGAGAAATAATGCCTGAGACATCGTAGTGGCGCAATATGGTCCGAAGGCGCACGTCAAAGAAGACAGCCTTGAAACTACGACTAGACATAGCCAGCTATGTGCGCTCTGTCTTAGCCTGTATGCTCGCACAAATCCTGAGGTGAGGAGATTCAGCGTTAGACTGTGCATGCTACGGGGATTAGAATTAGACCTGGAACTCACTCCGGTACTTGTTGTGCAGGTCCTATTGTTCTCTGAGACCTGCTGCACACAGGTACGGCAAGTTGACAGTGGCAGGTGGCTGCGGCACCAGTTTTAGGTGGGCGTATCTGCTAGTCGTGAGGTCCTTCTCGTCGAATTTCAGGAGGAAGTTACGGGCTAGCTGATGTCCGACTGACTCGTGACTGGACAGCACGGACAACGTGGGAAATGCCCTCCCGGCGCTTTCCCGGGTACATGACTAGTTCTGGGCCTTGTGACTTTGCACCCTACTACTATCTTCCTCGACTGTTGATGTACAACAATCCTAACTACAGTGGCCTCCACCACTCACATAGTCTCTCATCTCATCGAGGCTATCAAACTGGTTACGGCTACTCCGCCGGCCCTCCTCCGGGTGCGGATCCACAACTGTGGCAATGGTTCACCGCAGTCGATACAGATAGGTCTGGCTCAATTACTGTTTCCGAGCTTCAGGCCGCATTGGTGAATGGTACGTCTTTTTCCCGTGTTCCCTGAATGTGGGGCTGACGAATGTCGGTATGACGCAGGAAACTGGTCGAGTGAGTGTCTAGAATCGAGTTGACTAGATATCGAGTATTTCTCTGTCTTGAAGCGCGCTCTGTGTTTATGTCTATATATGCTTATGAACTCACCCATGCCACAGGGTTCGACCTGGATACCGTGAAAATGCTGATGAATATATTCGTGAGTCACCGTGCCGTTCAGATCAGATCAACGATGATTGGGACCTTGCGTCTTACTGTACATGTATAGGATACAGACAGAAGCGGAACCATAGGATTTGCGGGTGGGTGGTTTTTCGCTCCAAGGTGATGCTCTCTGCCTCAACATCAACAGAGTTTGCAGGGTTATGGAAATACATCAGTGACTGGCAAGGTGTCTTCCGGCACTTTGACAGGGATCGATCTGGTTCCATCGATGGACTTGAGTTGGCTGAGGCTCTGCGGAGTTTCGGATATAACCTCTCACCGAGCCTCCTGACACTCATCGAGCAGAAATACGGTTAGGTCCATAGAGTCACGTGCTTCTGTAAACTGATCACCTCCTCACTATCAAGCTTCCGGGCCATCCACGGGATTTGGACCTCCACCAGGTATCACATTCGATCGATTCGTCAGGGCTTGTGTGGCGGTGAAGACGTTGACTGAAGCTTTCCAACGGTATGTCTGTTCAGTGTCTCTTAGATCGAACGCTTTTCGAGCCTGAAATGAAGGGTGGATACTGACCGTGACGGATGGGTTTCGATAAATTATGAAGAGTTCATGAAGGTGGGTCGCCTTGATTCTTCCGATGGATGATGACTCTGAAATGTGTCGACGGTAGATTGTACTGAGTGCACCCTAGTGGATTCCAATCTGTCATAGCGCAGTGCAGACGATATCAGATTTGGCAGAAGAGTCGTATATGTATTGGTATCTGTACAGATCTGTTCTCAGTGCAACGATATATGATAAAGGATTTCAAATGCCATGGGAGCACGTTGATGTTGTGGGCGTCAGGAACTGCCACGGGGGACCGGCGGTTTCGACATTGCGGTGGCGCCGCCTCTCGATATGAAATAGCACGTGATAATGGCAATACCTGTCCGTTGCCGGTGAAGCCACGGTTGATATACGTTGATTGTGCTCACCCCCTACAGACGCTCACTACAGTAGCCATGACAGTACACAAGGTAGTCCCTTTGCCGGATAATGTAGACTTCAAGAGACAGGCTATCGAAGTCCCTGGGACTAAGCGGCCAGGTCAAACAGGTATGTCCTTACTGTGGTTGTCAAGTTCACCGCCAAGCCAGACTGAAAAATTCATCTTCGCCAGCTCACTACCAGAATGGTGCGACACTCCTTTCATGCTTTCCCTCACAGTTCCACATCTCTTCGTTCTAGCAATCTTTGGTTATGTCGATCTGAACACCCCCGGATCCTTTACTACTCTTCCTGAGGTCTTCGATGCGGGTTATGCGCTTTCCAAAGATCATATATTTTTGGGACACCGTCCCCTGGCTTCGAAGAGGCCTCTGAAATATGCAGATCATTACGCTTGGCAGACTTACGCGGAAGTGGATGAGAGGAGGCGGAACCTTGGAAGCGCTATCCATACTCTCTTCGAGAATGGAACCGTAGGTGGTGGTGGTGAATATCCCACAGTCGGCCTATGGAGCCCAAACAGACCAGGTGAACTTCTCACTCGCTGGGTGATACAGTCTGTCACTCACCATATTCTTAGAGTGGGTTCTGATCGAGCTGGCGTTAAACGCGTATGGAAAGGTCGGTGTCAGCCTCTATGACACTCTTGGTAATGAAGCTGTTGGTACGTTGGTTAACGACAAGCGGCAGAGACAACCCACGAAAACTAATCATGATGTTTCTCAGGCTATATGTGAGATTTTCAAACCACTAGCGAGGTGCACATGATCTGATGGCTATTCAGTATCGACCATGCATACATTACTCTTATTTTCACTACCTCCTATCACCTAGCTGGGTTACTCAAGGCCGCTCCGCGTCACCCTCAATTAAAGCTTATCGTGGTCATTGACGAATTAGAACCCGAAGCACAACAGTTAGCAGCAGTGTGGTCTTACAGTCAGGGTGTCAAGCTTCAATCTCTAAACGAGTGTAGGTTCTACATTACTCCTAATGCTTGCCTCGTAGTCATACGCACCTTTCAGTAGAGGAATTTGGAAAGAAACACCGCCGTGATATAATCCCACCCTCACCAAGTGATCTTGCTACCATTTGTTACACTTCCGTTAGTTCCGGTCATGTTGATGTTGTACTTTGGTCAGCTGACATAAACATGATCAGGGAACTACTAGTGTGCCCAAAGGTGACAACACATCTCTTTGCCCGCCGGACTTATCTAACTTCTCCCAGGTGTCTTGTTGACACATGGAAACTTGGCAACTGCTGTTCAGTCAAATCTCTACGGATTCGCAATTGGTCCCAATGAAAAAGTTACTTTGTTGTCCTACCTTCCACTGGCACACATCTACGAGGTTTGTTGTCAGCCCTCTTTCGGTCTCCCTTTTAAAGAAACCGGTCACAGCGAGGTAGCCAACTGGCTGTCATTGCTCTCGGGGGTGCCATCGGCTTTTTCAGTGGTGATCCCCTTCGGCTACTTGAGGACGCGCAAATCCTCAAACCAAATTTCTTTCCATCTGTGCCCCGTGTTTTGAATCGCATATACCATGCTGCTATGGCTGCAGGAAACGTTCCTGGTCTGAAGGGCGCGATATTTCGACAGGCTGTGCGGACAAAGCTTGATAACTTGCATGCAACTGGGGCTGTTACACATCCTTTCTGGGATAGATTAGTGTTCAGGAAGGTATGATGGTGTTAACCACTCGTAAGGTCCTCTGTGAACATTTCGGCTAGGTTCAAGCCGTCCTGGGGGGCAACGTGAAGTGCGTTACTTCTGGCTCGGCTCCAATCAGTGCCGATGTGCTTGACTTTCTCAAGATCGCTCTTGGCTGCGATGTAATTGAAGGTGAGCTCCCTACGATTCACCCGTGCCCTAGCTTACTTCTTTTCAGGGTAAGACAGGATCTTTGAGCTACTGCATTTATCTTATTTCACTTGTAGCTATGGCATGACTGAGAACAGCGCCATCTGTACAAGATGTACTTGTGGGGACCCAGCCTCTGGTGGAACCGTCGGTCCTCCCCAACCCGCCACAGAAGTGAAGTTAGTCGACGTCCCCTCTATGGGTTACACTGCAGAGGACAAGCCGTTCCCCCGAGGAGAGATATGCTGCCGGGGCGGGACCGTTTTCACGCAATATTACAAAGGTTTATCTTTGCTCAGTACATTGTTTCAGCTCCGCTGACGGGAAGAGGGTAGACGAGGAAAATACTAAAGTTGCCATGGACGCCGATGGCTGGGTTCACACCGGCGACATTGGCGAGGTCGATGATTGCGGGCGAATAAGGATTATTGATCGCCTAAAGGTATGTGGTGTGCACCTATCCGTCGCGCACGTTACTCAGCCCGTGAATAGAATATCATGAAACTTGCACAGGGTGAGTATGTTGCCTTGGAGAAGATTGAGAACGTATACTCCTACAACCCGATCGCCATGCAAGTTTTCGTTTACGGGAACAGCTTGAAGTCATACCTTATCGGTGTGATTGTACCAGAACCCACAGAGTTTGCTTCTTTTGCTTCGCGCGTCCTCGAACGCAGTGTCGACGCAGGAGACATACAAGTGTTGAAGGAGCTCTGTAACGACTCACGAATAGTGGATGACCTCCTCGAGGAGCTGAATAAGAAAGCCCAAAGGAGTCTCAATGGGTTTGTGACTTTTCGTTATAGATTCAGCTGGTTTTGCTCACGACCCGTGGATCACCCAAGATTCGAGCAGCTGAGACGCATACATCTGAGCATTGAACCCTTCAGCGTCGATGAAGGCACATTAACGCCGACGCTGAAACTGCGCAGGTGAGCTAGGTCCCCTCTCGAAATGCTCAAGACCAACGTGGAGACTCACTTCCTTGATAGAGGAGACGCGTACAATAAGTACAAGGCTGTGCTGGACGCACTCTACGACCTTCCTGATCCCTCACCATCAGGATCTAGGTCTACAAAGTTATGAAGCCCGGTTGCAGTTTCTCACATTCCACCCCGTAATGTTAAGGGGATTCCCATGGAACTCAGTACCTTTAATAGCTACATGTCGGAGGATGTTAAAGTTCATCACCAGCCACATTTACTTTTTCACACTCATGTACATAAATGTGGCGCATAGGAGTGCCTTTATTCTAAACCTATAACAGGACATTTGTTCTCCATGCTGTGGTACTCTGGCAGGTGTACCTTGCCTAAAAAAAGAAAGAAAGGCGCCCAGAAACCCATCAGGAGAAAAAAGTAAACTCTTTGGGTAGTTACGAGGTTCGAATGGGTGCATGACAGTCGCACGATACATCAATCTCGCATGGGTAATAGCAGCATACCTAGAGGTCAGGGACTTTGCAACATCTGCAGGAGCATCTCGGCGTCAACCTCAGGGACGTCGGAGACAGAGGGGCAATCTCACTGACCAGGGAGTTGGAAATTGACAACGGCAAAGATGACAAACGGGCCAGTTGATAATTCATAGAACCTCTGGATGACACCAGACCATTTTCACTGTCAATGAATGCCAACCAGCGGGAACGCTTGAAGGAACAACGCGCGCTCCCTCCAAAACCATAAAATCGTATTTCCAATAGTGCAACATACGGGACATGATATTCCATTGACAGAGAACCGGTGTCGAGCCAACATATATGTACATATATAAAAGACTGATTTAATATCGAGCCTATCATGTTGTTTGATAGAGAAGCTTGCCATGCCAGGCCCCCGCCCCCGCTGGAAGGTGGTGGGGCCCGAACAGGACGGTGGTGGCCCGGAGCCAAAACAATTTCCTACAGTAGAAAACGAGATGAAGCAAAGTCGCGCTGCGCGCGGAAGTTTGCGGTCCATTTGCCACTGGCGTTCTCCAGGCGGACTGAGTCACAAGTTTGGACGGTGGTGGTGACGCTGTTCGCTACCGAAGCGCACCAGGACCGGGCAAGCACGAGTGATTTCAGGTAGAGTACTGTAGTAGATTGGAAGCTAAGCTGGATTGGACATTCTGAGGAATGCCGTACGTGGAAGAAACGGTGTGGAGAGCACGGAAGTCCACCGGAACTTGATTGGGATGATTATTGCAAAGTCCAAGGGCCTACCAACACAATTATGAGAGGTGAGGGGACGGCTGTGGGTGAGCGGGGACTCGGACAGTGACTGAGGCTCACTTAAAGACACGTGACTAGAGGTGTACACGTCATTCATCATTCAGGACAACGGAAGGGCTTCTGGCATTTTATCCGGATAAATACAGACATCATACAGAGAAAAAGTTGGGAAATGATCCCAATATCATATGTAAAATAAGTAGTGGTGGGATATGTTGTTAAATTAACGACAAAACCAGCGAAGGGGGACCTGGTAGATGAAGGTCCATAGTATAAGAGTTACAGTGAGGATAAACATCCAGAGGCGCACGTCTGAGAGTAATCGAGATGTACAGTAAAGCGTGCGGATAATCTGCTAGGGGTCCACAGGTGAATCAGAGCATCACGAAATGTTAGGCAAAGCCAAAATTTAACGGGTCATATACTGGGGGACACGTATCGTGGGCTTCAAGTAATAGATCAAGTTAGATTGACTCGAGCTCGCTTGGGGTAGGAGAAGGCAGTGCAACTGAGGCCGGAGAGAGTGCCCGATCCTGCGGGATATACGAGGTGGGAACCAATGATGTCTCATAGGAAGCATGACGCTGAAAGGGATTGCGAGTGTGTATGCGAGAGATGGGAGAAGCTATAGACACGTCGACGGACATGTATGTCAGCGATACAGGTTATGAGCGCTAAGGAAAGAATCCGATAAAAACGGTAATGGCGCAAAGGGCGTACCTAGTGGACCCGAGCCAAGAAACCTTGGAGGCGTTTCTGATCTCACGTCATTTTCTTCGTTCTCATGCTGTGGGGTAGCACGAGAACCGAGGGGAGCACCTAACTGTTTCACGGGAGTGCGAGAATCTTCTCGGGATAGAACAGAAAGGTTATCGATTCCACTTAGAGGTTTTGGGAGGGAAAGGGCGCGATCATGGAGAGAGGACACGGGGTATCTGAGGGGACGAAGAATGGGAGAGCGCGGAGGGAAAAGAGATGGTCTGAGAATAGAAAGAAATTCTTCAAGCGCTTCAGAGGGCAAGCTAGACCTGAAAAGAGAATGGATTGGCAAGGGAAAAAGGGCGAGCCGAGATGGGAAGGAATGGAACGGAGAAGTGAGGGGATATATATATACATACCTGGGAGATGCACGAGGAGACGCTTTCGGGGATATTGAATCGGGGTCCAGGTGAATGAGGGGATCGTCATCTAAGGGGGGATCAGCTGAGAACAATCTGTCAACTGGATCGGCGGGGGTGGATGTAATTCGAAGAGTGTGTTGACGGTGGGGAGAGGGAATATGAATTGAAAAGTTGGATAGTCTGACAGGGCGAGGGGCGACGAGGGTGATATTATCTGTGTTTGACGGCATGAGAGTAAGTGTAAAGTACCGAGAGGCTAGAGGTGAGGCAATGGCAAGGGAAGGGAAGAACAAGGAAGGCCAAAGGCAGGCAGGCAACAAAGGGCCAGGCGGCCTAGGCCTCTCTCTCTCCTCACACGATCACGTGAAATGCCGACCAGCGTTGATGACAAACTCGCTCTCAAACTTGTTCTTGGGCCTGTCTCTCCGGGAGTATTCATTTCTTTCACATCGTTAGTCTGTCCCCACACCGTCATATCTATGAGTGCATGAGTATACTCGAAATGGACTTGGCCATTCTGCTCTTGGTTTACAATGGTCCGTTGTTGGCTGGGTCTGCCAGTCAGTTTTTTTGCATCGATCACCCCAATTATGTCCATATCTTGGCAGGAGGTTTTTGTTAAGCAACGCGACCGCTATCTATCCTGTCCAGGGCGAATACATATATCTCACGAACCAGCAATCATTCGTAGGCGCATCGTTCTTCGCCTGACAGTGACTTTCCCAATCGATTTATTCACGACTTCTTTGCCATCCTCGTTCTATTTCACCTCCGGTTGCCTGACTGCATGACGCTGTTTCTTATTGGTGCTTTCATTGGTGCTCCATTCAGGAGGTCCCCTCTTCGTAACTTGCGACTGTTTATATCCCATCTTAGACTTCGTACAGCAAACATTGTAAGATTGATGTCTCGAAGTCTGTAAGGGAACACTGAAAATTGCAGCTCCAATATAAATGCCTACCTCCCTACTCGTTATGCACGCCCTCGACTTGTCTGGCTCAATTTTCACGTGCATAGTCCTTGACATGCTTTTTTTTGCTGCTTTCTCATCGAGTTCGGCGGTCTCTCACTCTTCCATGTCCATGTCGTACTCTGTTCGCCGTCCGTTCATTCCCTAGGGACTGACAGATACAGTGACTGTTTACATGGCATCAAGAGCACTATCTACTTCACACGACTATTTGTCACTCCTCTATCGCACGTTGTGACAGCATCTGTGCGTACAAGTAGTACATGGGCTCTTGGTCTGCTATCTTTCTTTCTTTCTTGCGCTGCCACCACTGAATATGCCTGACTTGGCTTCTCGATGATGAACAAGCAGGTGAGGACGGTGGCACTGCGCTCGACATCTGAGGACCGCTACGTGCACTTTGTTGCGGCATTGTTGTATTATTCCTGTGCGGACCTCACGGATGCTGACGTAGGCTATTTTCAGGTTCTGCGTGATATTGCATATTGGTAAACGAGAAACCACGGTTTCAAAGGTTTTCCCGAGCCTATCGAATCAACTGCAGAATTACGGTTTGACAGAGGGCTAACCCGGTTTTTGGGTGATTGATTAATGACAAATTCTTATCCGGTTGTCTCGGCATGTCATAATTAGGTCGTATATGTGGCCCTTGCTTAGCATTGAGAAAGCGTGCAGCGGCAGTTTTTGCTGTCTTCTGCAATTCTGCGTCGTGTATCAACACATAGTGTGCAGCAGTGTTGGCCTGTACAGGTATTCAAGGGTCATCCAGTCACTAGGTAAAAGATCTATACATTCATTTAATGGCAAAATCGTTTCACGCACAAACCTTGGATCTTCGACACGTATATCAACCTGGAGTCGAAAAACGTTGACTCGGGAGATGGAGGAAAACTTACCTCGCCCCCAATGTTAATGCCTGGCTCCTTAGAGAAAGTGGGTCCGATTTCACTACACTCATCGTAGCCACCTCATATGTATGGCAATTCGTGGCCTTCAAAGCCTATGACTACCAAGCAGGTTAAAGATCGAAGAAAGGAAGGGGGGAAAGTTGACTAGGCCGTGCTGACCAAATGATAAAGCAGAGTATGGCCCAGACGAAAGGTAATTTCCCAGAGCCTGGTAGACTAGTAGGGTTCCGCAGAGCTGCGTGATGCCTCATTGGCTTTGATTCGTCCAAACTACGAGCCTAGCCGCGATCGCAATGTGTCAAAGTCGGTGTGAAGGCACCAAAGATCTGGTGGCGTCAGGTAAAGGAAACAAAAATAAAAGTAGGTGAGGTGAGGTGTACGCACCTCATCACGCCACTCACTTACCCATGCAGAGAACCGCCGCAATCAATGAGTCAATCAATGAGTACAAGATCGCTTGGACCTCAAGGCACGATCGGTAACCGAACCATGAGAAGCCGCCTTGATTGCTTGTGAGAGTTGCATAGGCGACGGAACTATAACCATTGTCAGATGTCATAAGGGGTGGAAGAGAACCCAAAAAAAAAGGCAATCCTCCAAGCGCACGAATCAACCGCCATCTTGCAGACCTGCAGCGCGCGTCAGGACCTGGGATTCGTGGATACTGTACCAATATGAATCTTCTCGCGTACGGAGCGTAAGGCAGGGATGGTAGCCCGCATATGATTTATACGGCGGTCAGGCATTAATGCATGCTGAACCCGCGGATATTGGAGATGTGTGTGTAGTGGAGAGCCAGACTGCCTGCGTGACAACTCTCTGCAAGTTGTCTTACCCAAAACCAAGGCCTTCCTGATCCTCCGAAAGCTATACATAGCAGGTACAACATATCCCGCAGAGAAGGAGAAAGAGGGCACTCGGAGCACGTACTTTCATTGGCACATTTCAGCACGGCACCTCGATCACCTGTCAGGATTTGTATTTGCGGTGCCAGCGTATCTCCATCAGTGCCCCGACAGCTCGGGTACATAACACTGCGCATGCGTGGTCATTGACGATAAGGGTGGCGCACACAATCGTCTGCAAAATCATGTCGGCATCCCTGTATACCGTGACGTCGCCACGCGATGATGGCAGCGCCCCGACCGCAACCTCGTACACGGGTTCACACTTTCTGCCCACGGAAGGTAGGACACAGCATATGCAAGTGAGATGCACATGGGATCGAGAC
>QFDW01014225.1:0-13078 GCA_003315895.1 Lactifluus rugatus
ATGCCACTACTATCGCCAATGATTTGGGTGGTACCCTGTATCTAAGACCGTCTGGGTGTTTCGTACCACCACGTCTCCGTTCACAGAAATCCTATCAAAAGATGCTTGCCAGAAAGCTTAGTAGCCAAAAGTTGTGAAATTTAGCATCCACATTGAACTGGTGGTTTTTCAGAATAGCTTAGCAAACCTTAACAGTCAACGGGATCGGTGAAGTCACCGGTAAACAGAGCCTGGTTGACACCGCCGAGGAGAAGCTCGGAGTGGCTGGAGACATTAAATTTGGCCCCAAAGACGGAAGAGTCCAGGGCACCCTGATCCACCAAAGTCTGGAAAGGCGAAGCCGCGTCAAGTACGGATATTTCCCGGAAAGCCAACTCCAACAGGCCGTCAGGCCAAAAGCTTGTACTATTAAATTCCTCAGAATACTGGAGTACAGCTCCAAGTGTCTGGTGATAAGCCTGTCGAGGACGCGTGCGTGTCAGCGCTTGATCTGACAAAAATAAAAATAAAAACGTCGCTGCATACACTTAGACCAGCAATCCTAACGACGTCAGTATATTCCTCCCCGCTTGCCCCGCTGCCATCTTCGAAAGAAACTTTGAAGGACTTGTGGAGATCCTGGGAGGTTACGCTGGCTTTTGGGAAATAACTTGCATGTCCTGAGCAGCTCTCTCCGCAGTCAGACGAGGGAACAAAGAGATCCGCGACGCCAGCATCGATGTCCACTGTATCAAAGCAAGGGTTAGATGGCTGCTTTCTTCTTTGAAACTAGCCAGAAAGGTCACACCTGTGAATTCCTGTGGTGGTGTGCCGACGCTGATAGTACCGAACCACATCGCAGAGAGAACGTTAGTCAATGGCTCGCTACCAGTGGCGCGCTCGCTTGATTGCTCGGTGCTCAGGGAAAAGGGGTGTGCCGCACCCTTATTCTTCTGGTACGCGGCCAAGCCGTTTTTGATCTTTCTGTCAATGGGAGAGAGATGGTATGTCATTGGAGAAAGGAGCAACATCATGCAGAGCATACGCGATAGAGTGAGTGTTCTATCCATGTAATACGGAAGTATTCACGACACTTTTGGAAAGGTTGATACGCTTGGTGATGAAGATTGACATTGTCCCAGAACGAGACAGCGGAAATGGCCACGGTGAGGAATGGAAGTGTGGCGAGGACAAATGCGGAGAAATACAACGAGTGGAAATGTCTTACTAGACTGGTAAGAGAGTGGAGGAGGATGGTTGAACCCGAGGGATACGTGAAATGTTCTTGGGGATTTTATCTCAGCTGAAGGAGTGACTCCATAAACCATGAGCGGTGTAGGGAGATCTCATGTGTTTCTCTGCATAGCTGCCATGGTAGGTGCTGCATCATTCAAGTTATGTCAACAAATCCGACATTGGTGCACTTATACATTAGCGAACAAGTTCGGTTAGCGCAGTTATTATCAATAATAACGAGTCTGTCCTTGCCGAATACTATTATGACCTGGGACAAGAACTGCGAGGCATAAACGCCATTGCCATCCACTGGCACATCAAGGAGACTTGTCCTCATATAAGACGAGAAAAAATGGTTAGAACATGGGCGACACCCCGAGGACGCTCGCTTGCACAACTAAAGTCTGTCTCTGCTTGAAGCGGCTCTTCGCGTTGCCTGAGGCATGCAGCGGAGTTTGGTTGCTATCGCACTTACAAACTCACCGCCACACGTCACTGAAGGGGTGAGAAATGGTTCTAGGGTCATAATTCGGATTCAAATAAGCGATCAATCAGAGTATTGCATTCAAAAGCAGCCACATGCGAAAACACTTCCGAGCTGGACCAAATTTGACAACACATCAACCCAAGTCTCACCTGTTTCCAGTTGTGGAGCAGATTATACAGTAATTAGCCGTGTATCGTAATCATACCGCGTATCATCCCTCTACCAACTCTACCCAGAAGAACGGCAACAGTCCAAAGAAGATCGAGAACAAAAAAGGGGAAGGATTGGGGGGAGGGGATGTGAAAATGCATACAACCTATGATGATATTCCCCGCTATGTATTCGCACCATATATCATACACGTTGTGCAATCCATGCGCACAGGATATCCTTTGTCTGCTAATGTCCTTTCTCCTTGGTGTGCCCACATGCAGCTACTTCGCTGCAGCAGCCACTGGTGCTGCTGCTGCTGCAAGTGCAGCGGTGGTAGTCGCCGTTGTGCTGTTGATAGTTGTAGTAGTAGTCGTGGCTGGCGCCGCTGGTGCACTAGCAGCTGCAGCTGCGTAACGGTCGTCCGGCCCCGTAAGTGCGCCTTCCGGTACAGCGCCATTGCTCGAAATCTCTGTTGTCACTTCATGGAATTCTATATAAAACCACGTTAATTCACAGCATCCTACCCTGGGTAGACAAAACCACACACCAAGAATCTCCGCATACATCATGACTTTCCAATTGTCAACGGGCAGATCAGCATCATTAAAAGTCCAGTCAAATTTCTCGGCGGCAACCGGCTCGTCTGTCGGGTCGTGATACGGCGCGACATACTCGTGGGACAGACATTCGGTCGCGTTGATACGCTTGCGCGGGTCGAAGACAAGCATCTTTTCGAGCAGGTCTAGCGCGCTCTCGTCATTGCATCGTAACTTTTCGCTGAACGGCACTCGTTGGCGTTTCGGTAGACTCTGCACAAAACGAAGGGTCTGAATTGTTATACTGATCAGCACAACAACGGAAAGACTACCGATGATGATGCGTACATTTTCGCTACAAATGGTCTCGATTACATCATCAGGCGGTGTCCCGAGCAACTCGGTAATGATCGAGAACTGATTCACGTCTACATGGCGAAATCTTAGGAAATGGAAAAACACTGGCAAATAGAGTTAGAGGTGAGGTGGGACGTACGGTCCTTTCCGGGAAAGAGGGGCTTGCCCTCGAGCATCTCGGCGAAAATGCACCCGGTGCTCCAAATGTCGACTGCGACATCGTACTTTTGCCACGTGAGCATGATCTCGGGAGCCCGATAATACCGCGTTGACACGTAGCCCGTCATCTGCGGATCTTGAATGCGGGCAAGACCGAAATCACATATCTGAGTTGAGGGTGCCATCATCAGCCACGAAGTGTCAGGTAAAGGGGTGCGCACCTTGAGATCGCAATTCTCATTCACAAGGATATTGCTTGGTTTCTGTGGAACGAAGTTGATAGACGTGGTAAGAGAGCCTGGGGGCACGCTCACGAGATCGCGATGGACGACGCCAGCGGAATGCACATACTTGAGCCCACGCTGTGCGAAAGAGATATGTGCGAGAACCAAACAAACAGGAAGGGAGGGCATACCAGTATTTGGTACAAGAAATACTGAATAAACTGCTTCTCTAGCGGCCTTGAGGTAAGCAGCCGATGAAGATCAGTGCCCAGGAGTTCAGTGACGAAATAGCTGATAAGGAAGGCGGTGAGGATGGTGCGGGAAGATAGATGGGGAGAGACCCACATATCCTCTAGAGGAGAGATGAAAACGTCACTGAGGCTGATGATCTGGTGAGAAGACGGGTCGGATTTGGTGAAAAGGACAAAGTCAAGAGAGCGTGAAACGGACAGACGTTTTCGTGTTGAATGTGCTTGAGGAGTTTGAGCTCTCGGTAAGTGCGTTTGGAAAGGACGGGGGTGCTGAAGGGTTTCATGATCTTCTTTATGGCGACGGATGCGCCTGTTAGTTGATCCTTTGCGGAACTGACAACGGGTGAGGTCGGGACAAGATGGGGGGAATTAAAGGGATGTACCATACGAGACCGAATGCTCCTGGAGAGGGCAGGATAAGGAGGGGAATGAAAGCAAGGAGATGACGCACCCATTCCGACGGGTTGAAGATCGACATATCTTGTGGTGACCTAAGATTGAGTGAGAGGAGTAAAGGAGACAAGTTGGAGGGATGAATAATACTTCAAAGGAAGTGCCGAAGATGCTGAGTTTGACGAAAGACATATGGATGGGAGATAGAGTGAATAGGGGCTTCAAAACTGGCGAGCGATGATAGATCTCGTTAAGCGTGCTCTCTATATTGTGGAGCTGGAGCCACAAAACAAAAAATTACGATAAGACGTCATAGATGAGATGAGATTCATCCCATGCATGCACCCACCCTCACACACAAAACAAAACGTAATTTTTATACTGTCCGTAATACGTCCAATTATACGGCGCTCTTTTGCCCCACATCAGTGGTCCCCATGTCGTCACACCCCCGTCGACGATCACTGTCCTCCATCTTCGATCCCGCTCCTCCCTCCACTCTGATGGAAACTATCTGATCTATCACGTACTTCCCCGATCGTGAGCCGCAATTTCGAGATCGCGCTCATTAACATTCCCTAGGCGTTCCGAGTCCCTCTGGGGTCCAGTGTGCTCGTGTTCATCCCCTCATTCTAAGCGGCCATCCAGGATGTGCTTGTACCTGTAGCTCACGTGTTTAAGCCATCTCTCCATAACTTCTTCGACAGAACACGATAAATTTCGACAGTATATGCAGTACAATTCAGGCGATCAGCCGATGCTACGCCAATATGTAGAATTCCTTCAAAGAATCTCTGTAGGTATGGAAATTCCACGTCCCTACGTCTCTTCCTTCAGTTGTTGTGTGACTTGCGGACGATTGGACATGTCTGCTTGACAGTATACAGCCACGCTATGTCCCCTAGAATCCTCGTGTGAGCTTTTTTCTGCCCACTGGGAGCTACAACTTGTAGAACGCTCGCGACTTGGACTCAGGTGAGTTACTACATGGGCACGACAACCTTTTCCTCCTGGTTCATCCCCATTCCTCACGCCTCTCGTGCCGGAACATGTAGACAAGCTTGCCGGAGCACGCCGTTAGCCTGCCACGAGGTGCAGTAGCGTTCGAGGAATGAGCGGTGTTTGAGTCGCGTGGCCACCTTCCCACACGTGCGCTCCGCCGTGGAATTTACACCGAGCTATCAACATTCGTCTTCCGTTGACGAGAGTGTACCTGATTCGGCAGGAGAAGACACGCCCGGCGCCCCGTCACGGTAGAAAGTTCCTGATTACGACTCAGAGGGTGCATAGTGATTTTTTTTTTCACTTGTTCCCATGGAAGATTGATCTTGAACAAGTGAAGTACAAGGCAGAAGTTTGCTCTCGACATCTCGTGAAATGGCAAGCTCTGTGCCATTCTTAGATACATTATCTGGTTCCTTGTCGCGGAGATTGACCGCATAGATCCCCCCCCCCCGACAACCACGACAATCTCGTTATGCACAGGCAACTTTGGGATAATATTGGCCACGCTTGCCCGTCTCGGCATCGTGACCAACGCGTTGTCAGGTTCTGTCTCCCGTCCGTGTTTTTGCGGTGACATACAAGGTCTGACACTCTTCCATGCCGAAGTTGTCCCACGGTCGCGGCTATATGCTATATCTTCTGTATTATTTGCAGATCACCTGTGCAGTACTTTTATGTATCACACACGTCAAGGGCGGTCGGGTTGTTTGGTGGTTTCAAATCTCTTAACTAACTACTGTATATCTCCGTTCCGCCCTGCTCCCACGCGGAAGATTATGTATATCAGAAATCGAACGGAGGAAAGGAACACTGTAGCACAGTCTACGCGTTGGCGCACCTTATCAACTCACATCATTTATGACAAACATCCTGCGGATCCGCCTTGAGTCAATGAGCAAGTGATAAGGAAAGAATGCAACGGGAACCCATGCTTTTTCCAAATTTCAAATCCATCTCCCACGGTATCCGTATTACTCACTCGGGCTGAGCGCTGAGCTGTGAGGGAAAAAAAAGGAAACAGACACAAGCGTCTCACCGCCACACGTTCTGAAGAAGGAAACGCAGGTTCAGCAGTACTATGGGCGACTACATCAAGCTGTTCTCGCATGAATTAGGAAATCCGGCATTACTTCTTCGAATCGTTTACGTTAGGCGGTCATCATACCTGTTCGGGCACGGGGTACACGGCACTGCGGCAGCTTGTTGACATGATCCCCTAAAAAAGAAAAGGAAGGAGGAAGGGGCGGCAAACAGAAACAGCCTTGCGCCGATCTCTTCACTATGCGGCAAAGGACTTTTCCGAAATTGTGATTGGGACCCTACACTAGGTCTTCCTTCAACCCGTTGGCGTTTGCCCATTGTACACGGTATGCAGAGAGAAAGTTTTCTCTCGGCTCTGATGGACCAGTCCGTCACTTGGTGGGATCACAATCAGATATTAGTAATGTCTGTCCCTCTCCGACGGAGAGAATTCAAGTCAAGTGGCGGTGGAAGCTCGCGGGCTACATCAGGTTGCAAGACGTGTGAATCAGGGAAGAATCCATGCGAAGCCATGTAACTGTAATGTCATAAACTAACCAGCTGTTCCGACGACACTGCCATTCATTCCGTTAGAACCCCACAGCCTGGCTCTGATTTGAGACTACGTTCGGTGAGCCCCATTTGGAGCACATAGACTACGCACCCTGAGGCCTGAGAGTGCAGCGGGCCACTCGGAAGAAAGAGCGCGGTGAGCCGTTGAACCGGGAGTAAGTATATATGTCTCTGTAGAGTTGAGGGAGCTACCACTTGAGAGGCCTTGAGGCCTGAGGCCTGAGTGGTGTAACGGACGTGAGACATATATAAAACGAACGTTCTCATGTCACCAACTCGCAGACCTGTGTAATTTCTCAGGCAGATTTAGTGTCCCATGTCCCATGCAAATCGGTCATTTTGAAGATAACCTTGAATTAGTACCTTTTCGACGAGCTCGATTCATATCACTCGGCATGCTCCGAAGCCACGAGTGCCTATGTACTAAACCGGACTTGTCCGAGCTGTAGGTACAACACCGTGATCAGGCTGGAAGACTGTTGTGTTGTGTAAGGTACATTAATTAAAGTGTGGTGCGAACACTGACAGCGGCGCACTGTATAGCCCGGAGTTGTGGAGTAGTAATGATGAGACTTTGTCAGGAAGATCCGGGAAGTAAACAACTCCCGAGGCCAGCCTACTTCTGTGCTTTTGAAATCTTGGCCCTCACCTGAAAGCTCAAAGACCTTTGGTGGTTAAGACGTTCAGTGATATATTAGACACTTGGGCTGGTCGGAGGTCGGTCTGGACAATAATGGACGATGACGCCCGGCCAAATGCTCTGATTAGAACGTGCTGGACCTTGTACGGAAATTCGAAAGAGGGTATACAAAGACCGCGTGTGAGGTACTAGTAGCAGAGACCTTGAAAAGGAAGAAAAGTGATCAGACCATGAGGACGGCGACAGGGTCCTAGGATTCAGAGAGTAGCACAGTTGCGCGCTGGATAGCCTAAATTATTCATCAGGGACTGAATTTGGCTGCCTTCGCCTGCACTGCCAACTTCCCATCATCTCAGGCTGGCGATGCAGAACGAACTTTGCCCGACAATAGCGAAAAAAAAATCCAAGTTATCGCGTCGCTGGGGTCGCAGAGTCTCTTCGCTCAACGATCAACGATTGGAGTGCCGAGTCCGCTTCCACCTCGCCCGGGGGTCCTTCTCTCCGGGTCATGTACTCCTTGTCCCAGTATGTTTCGTCCGCAAAGAACCAGACCAGATCTCTCTCTCTCAGGGCGGAGGCTACAATTATGTTTACCTAAAAACGGAGATTTACGCCAACTGGAGAACATCACATCACACCTGTACAAAACAAGCCATATGAACCACGGAACGGGTTATAGAGTCAGCATGCTATCGCGTGTTCCTCCCCCGCCTCTCGTTCTCATATTTATGAGTCAACGTGACAATACATGCCGGTGACTCCCCCTCCTTCACCTACGATATAACAACCTCGTTTTCTCTCCCTTTTGTCATCTCACACATCGGAGCCCACTAGCATGCCATCCACGGAGCCCCTAGCAACTACTCAGGTGTGCATTGACCACCTTTTGCATGTAATTCAGTCATCGCGTAATGGGCGGCTTTGAGCCGAGGTATTCGCGTGCACTAACAGGCCCAGCAGCAAAGGAGCTCGGACGGGATCATCGACCGCCGCGTCTTTCAAAATGTCGTTGACTTGAATGACAACGACTCGACCGATTTCTCCACTCAGATGGTCAATACCTACCTAGCCGTAGCTAACTCAACGGTAATCGACATGGATCGGGCCTTGTGCGTGATATCCACTTCTCTTCACCAGCGACGACTGGCCCTCTGGCACAGAGTAGCATGCTTTTTCACACTCTCCCTTCGCGCCTCTCTCCTGTCCCTTTCTTACGTGTATACAGAGGAAACAAGGACATGCTCAATTTGTCATTGTTGGCCACCTCGCTGCTGGACACCTCTGCCGCCATCGGGGTCAGGGAGGTACAGCAGTCATGTTCTCGCCTTCGTAATGTCATCCACGCATGGACTGAGACCGAGGGAAATGAGGGAGATGCAGCGTCCATAGATGGAATAATTGCGGCACACGGGAAGCTGAAAGACGACTTTGCAATTGCCAAGTCGTGGCTGACAAGATATGTCGAAACGGGGAACGTTCCGGATGATTGGGTGCACCCGACAGCAGGGTAACGATGATAGGCGGCGGGCAAAATAAAGAAGCGAAACGGACACCAGGCAGTGTTAGTGTTGTGGTTGAGAACGCGGAATTGTCATGATTATAACCCGACCGAGGAACGTATACAAACCGGCGTTTTCTTTATGTTCCGAAATGTAAACTTTTTTGTAATAAAGTTATGACCATGACAAAGCTGATGACCAATGGGGGGCGGGCCGTTTAGCGCGTGGCGCGTTGCATAGTCTCGTCTCTCGTTCCATCCATCCCTCCCACACAATCCCTAATGTCTTTCCTCCGTCTTGCCACTCGCGCTCTCAGTCCAGTCAACGCGCGCTATCTCTCCACTAGTGGCGGCGGACCAGCTAAATCATCTAACCTTCCGCTCTATCTAGGCGGCGCGGGTCTGGTAGGACTCGCTGGTTACGTCTACTTTGGTGGCTCATCTACGCTCTTCTCCCCGGCGACGTCGTCACCGACTAAGCCGAAGCAGGAAAAGTCCGCACTGGACCCAGAGCAGTTCCTCGATCTCAAACTCAAGGCTGTCGTGCCGTACAACCACAACACCGCACAATTTATCTTTGAACTTCCCAACGGCGGGGCAGCGCTCTCTCCTATAACCTCCCTCGTCGTTGTGCGCGCGTCCGAAGGCGCTCCTGGTGGGCCCGTAGATAAGAAGGGGAATTTGGCTGTGCGACCGTACACGCCTATTTCGAGCCCAGAGCACGAAGGCGAGCTCGTCTTGCTGATTAAGAAGTACGAGAATGGAGTGGTCAGCAAGTACGTACACGAACGGCTCAAGCCTGGAGATACGCTTGCCATCAAGGGCCCTATCACTAAATTCCCCTACAAAGGTATGTGCGCATGCCCTCTAACCAAACCTTCCCTCGCTCACTTTCGTCCACCACTATTGTTCTCACTATCGAAACGCAGCGAACGAGTTTGAGCATGTCGCACTCATCGGCGGTGGCTCGGGTATCACACCGCTGTACCAACTAGTCGATCACGCTCTGAAGGACCCTGCGAATCGGACGCGCTTCACGTTGCTCTTTGCCAATGTGACCGAGGCGGACATTCTCCTTCGCGACGAGCTAGCTGCGCTCGAACGTGCGCACCCGAACACGTTCCGCGTCGTGCACACGCTTGACAACCCCCCCGCGGGCTGGTCCGGCGCATCGGGATACGTCAGCCCCAAGCTCATCAAAGCTCACGTCCCGTCCGCGGAACTGGGCGATAAGATCAAGGTGTTTATATGCGGTATGTGCCTTTTTTCCTCTCTGTGCCTTCCGTGGGTCATGAATCGGCGCTGACTTGAGGTTTTGTCGTACGGTGAATAGGCCCGCCGGGTCAGGTCATTGCGGTTGCAGGGAAGAAGGACGGCATGAAGCAAGGTCCGATTGGTGGGATTCTCAAGGACCTAGGATATACAGAAGATCAGGTGTTCAAATTCTAGACTGGTCGGCCGCTTTACCCCTTACCCCCTTGCGTCTCCAAAATCGGTCGCTCGACTTGACGTGCAATGATAGAATGCTATAAAATTTACTCAAGAGATTTAAGTGCTTTGGTTGATCGTCACCTCGGAACCCTTGACCAAGGGCTGGTTTACGATCAACGTCAGGGACCTATCAAAATAGTCACACAAATATGTTCAACACTGGCTCAACACCGTCCCAAGATTACCTTCTTGAGTGCAGGCTAACCGTAAGTATATGCACTAGACAAAGAATGTGATTAAGTAGTTCTGAACATGAGAATGAATGCATATTACTATGAGGCCTTCCAAGGTAGTATACAAAGTCCATCATGTAGGGGGTATATGTTCCTGCACTGACTTCAACTATTGCGCACCTTTCGCCGTAACTGAGAAGATGATATAGAAGATGCCAGACCCATGGTTCGATCTGTGCGACGTCGTGCTGCGCTATGCTGGTTCTCACAACAGCAGAAAGAAAAAGGATTCCTTCGAACTGGGGTCGAACCAGTGGCCTTGGGATAACACAGAGGATCTGTTATAGTCCCATGCTCTTCCACCTGAGCTACCGAAGGCATACTACTAGAATAGTGGCATGCGTAATGAACAGAGTTTGAGAAAACGAAAACTGTATATTGCACTACATCCACACCACTTGATTAGCTACAAATTGTCAGGCAGTAGACCAGAACATAGTGTAATGCATTCATTGACCCTGATTGTAATTAGCTTGAACGATGGAAGAGTAGGGGACAAAGGTATAGAAATGCTAGGCACGAGCTAGAGAATGGGGGCCTTCCTTATGTGTGGCTTTGATGGGGCTTTGATAGGATGGGTCACGGGTGTGGCCGGGATACTCAGGCTGTAGTAGCGCAGCGCCTTCAGGCCTCACTGGCAGGCTGCTGCTGTGCCTTGTCGCTCCCTTATTTCCAAACTCCACTACCTGCGAAGCTTTCACGCACCTTGGTAGCAAATTTAAAAATACGAGTATGTTGGTTCTGTCGTCCCGATTTGGCTCGTCTCGACGGAAACTCCGTAAATAGCTTCGCACCTTGTCGCGTTGTGGCCCCCAGGCCATCTGTTGCGGAAGCACTTCCCTTCCAACGAATGTGGTAAGTTATTGAGACTTGGGCCCTGCGCATCGGATGCGCCCTATGGCGATTTGATTTTTCTACATAATTACGGTCTCGGTCTGAAACCAGATTGCTGTATATCTGGATTTCCTCGGCCCATCTTGACTCGGCGCCCAGACATCGTCCAAGCCCCCCTGGCACGGTACTGTACCACCATAGCCATCCGACACCCATCCGCTCTGGCAAGCTGCCAGTGCTCAATACAGCCTTTAATACATCCATCTATCAACACTTCAACCACATTCATACATAGTCCCATGGTACTCCTGATTGAATCATGACTGTTTTTCTGCCTTCCCGCCAATCTGGTGCGTCGTGGGCAAAGTACAGTATGACGTGTCCGCTCGCCAGCTGTGTCCCGGGACCATCACAATCAGCACGGGCCAGTACCGACGCGGCATCTAGTATCATGATCAGCAGTTCTGTCGACCATGCATCCCTTGCATCGTTATCCACGCCAAGAGCTGGTTGTCACAGTACCACAATACTGTATGAGCAGGTTCTGGAGCGCCGTTATTGGCGGCTGGTTAGCCGTTCCGCATCAGGGTTGATGTCTACAGTAGCTTAGCTACATGGTGATCTCCGGTTACCGGCGCTACGTATACCCGCCCGCAGGCCACTATCGGTGCCCTCAGGCAGTCCGCGGCTAGTACGTTACTTATCGCTTTTCTTTTTCACGGATATTTGACAGCGTCGTCTCTTGAAGCTACTGTAGGTATTGTCGAGCCAAGCAAATCGTTGAATTAACTACTCCCGGCGATGACGGGGATTCTTGATACATGCCAGATTGAAGCTATGCCCCGCCCGCCGTTCTGCAGTTTTGTTACAGCAGTCTACCTTACGTCGATGTGACTAAGGCTTTTGCCACTGTGCCGAGCCGTCCTATCATTGCCTTCGAAGATCGCACCGCGACCAATATGCAGGAGTTCTTGGTAGACAGCTATAGGATCGAGCATTGCAAAGTCTTGGTCTTGCCTGCCTGCCTTCGTCGGTGTTCTACACTGGTGCCAATCGGGGAGTCCCGTAATAGCCCCTTCGATCTACCACGAAGATCGGGAGAATAGCATTGGGCCCGCCATCTCCCTCACCGAGACCGACTTTTCGGGCCTCAGCCTCTACGATGGCTCCACGTTCAGCACTTCTTCGCCTCAGTACTGTCTCCAAGATGGAGGCAACGTTTTACTATTTGAGCCTGCCCTCTACGGTAAACCAGTTTGGGGCTATTATCCCCAAACTAGTTTACCGTACAGGGACAATGCCGTGGATGAAGCCCACCAGACCCGAGGCCTACCACAAGTTGAATTCACTATAAGATCCAAAATGGTGGAAATTCCACCAGTCTCTCATCATTTTTAGCCATTTTTATATGGCGGAAATTGGTGGGAAAGTGAAACAATCCCACCACCTGCCATGTAGATGGGAGGAAAATTATCCACTAAGTAGATGATTTTTCCCACCTTCAGCCACCCTCCGAAAATCGACTGAACACAAAATTGCCATTTATTGGTGGGAAATGAAACACAATTGCCCTTTTTTGGCAGGATTCCCACCACTTTGGATCTTACAGTGGAAGGAGCTCCCCCCAGTCTTCAGCCACAAGCTCAACACCATCTGGAAGGACTTGGGTCCAAAGGTTTGCAACGCTATTTGAAGGACTTGGTGATGGGTTGCTGAATCTCCTAACTGAAGCACGTCAATGTCCATCTTAGAGAGTTCCCTGGCAGAGTTCATTCAGGGCCTATCTTAAGAACTTCTGTACTAGTAGTACTAGTAAATGAGACCAAGATAAGGAATTGAAGGATCAATCGGCGAACCATCAGGGAGAGAGCCTTAGTCGGTCACGTCTAACCTACTGTATGACCCATTGGAGTCTGACAATACTCTCGCGGAAATCATCATCTATTGAGGGATCGCATCCGTTGAAACTCCGGATATAAAATTTACTTGGAGCGGCTACAAGAGATCAG
>QFDW01014264.1:0-15953 GCA_003315895.1 Lactifluus rugatus
TAGTCGCTTGCTATGCGAATAGTATCAGCCTCTGATTCACCCCGAACCATCACACCGTCGAGGCCCAACAATCGCTTGACTCCGGGTGTGAGATCTAGGGCTTTGCGGTATCGCTGTTCGGCGCCCACAGGTGTAGACCACGATCCGCCGGGGGAGAACGGGAGACTGGGGGATGACGGAGATGACGGAGGAGTCCCACATGAAGGTAAATTGGTTGATGAATGGCGAGAGGAATCTGCATACGAAGATGTCGGACTTGCATCCCAAAATCTCATGGAAGATGTAGTTGGAGAGGGCATGAACGATTGGGAACCACGAGAGCCATGCGACTGCGCAGATTCATTGAATGCGAGTTGATCACGCACAATACCAACAGAGGTGAGGTTGCCACGAAGGGGTATAAACCAAGCCCACCCCGATTCATCTACGCCGAAGTTGGGTATATCGGCACTGCTAAGTTTGGCACTGTCGTACCTGCAAGTGCTTCAAAATAAGGGGCGCCTTCCGCTGCTGCACCACGAGCATAAAGATCTGTATTTTGCCAATAGGCCCACATAGCCACGTTCTTCAGGCTCGCATTAAAACGACGATTTTTAAGATAACGACTTGACATCAATCCCGCTCGTCCACTGGCGTCAACAAGGTAGTCGAACGTGATGGTTCCGCTCGCAAAGGATGGTCCGTGTGTCCACTGGGCTGAAATCGGGCGTTCTCCAGAAAAGCTGAGCGACATAACCTTGGTAGACTGAAACACATGAGTTCCTGTAGTCTCCGCATGGTCCAAAAGTATCTTGTCAAAGTCAGAGCGGGTCTAAAACTGGTATTATGAAGAATGATTTTTCAGAGTGTGGGTAGGGTACGCACAACATTCCAGGCATTGTTGTGGTTTCCCAGGGCCATGAAATCGGTGTCTAAATAATGACTCTATGGCCATAGCAACTGATTGGAGGAAACGTACAAGCCTCTCTTTTAAATCTATTAAATTTCATTGCTGCACCCGGCTGAGCGTTTCCGGACAATTAGCTCTGGATGTGCGTATAGGGGCAAGGCAGACCTTTTTTAAAAAGCCGTAAGAGGCGACCTTTTCTTCTGCATCAATGAAGCGGAGGTGATACCGGATAGAGGGAAGGAGACTTTCGCCTATATGGTATCTAGAGCAAATGAACGGGCGAGTTATAATACAGAAGTGTGAAGGACAAAAGAGGCGAACCTCGGAAATGCCGTCGCCTCGAGTAGGACTACGTGAAAGCCTTCGAGTGCAAGACAGGCGGCGGTATAGCTTCCGCTGGGACCACCGCCAACCACCAGGATTTGTGTGTGCTGTTCGAATTGAACGATTGAGAGTGAGATGAGAGGTAAAAAAGTGAGTGGACGGACTGACTGACCTTTGGAGGGTGAAGAGACGGCATGATGAAGTCAAAGTGTTGTGGAGCCTAATGTATGGCATCAATATGACCGGAGAAGTTTCCATCGATAAATAAAATCGAAGAGCGCTTCATTATTAGTCGATTCTCTTGTCATTTTAGTAACACTTTGAGCTGGATTTTCAGATCTTCCTAGCCGTGAATGCCGGTGGCGTACCTGAAGCACTTGTAGACTTTATAGTTCCATAGACGGAAAGGGAAGAGCATAATTCAGCCGGATATCATGGGCCAACATTCTTCGATGTAAAATTGCTCAAATGTCTCGTACAGCTGACTTGAGTACCATATGGACTCCTCCCACTCGTATCGGATCTTCATACATCAAACATCTGCCCAGCCTCCTTCGTCGAGCTTATACGAAGCTTCAGACTCAGGTTTGTCTGGGCTATCGACGAGCTTCGCGACTCGCTCTTCTGCACGGCCTGATTTATACAGCAGGGGTTATTGTAATCAAAGGGGACCGGCTAAGTATGCCACGAGCCCCTGTGTTTGACGACGACATACCTTTGCGTAGAAATATTCTCGTAGCTGACGCGTGCGATAGAATGTGGCCACCGATTGGTTTCAGTGCACCGCCCGCTACGAAAGTCATGGTTGCACCAGGATCGGCTGCGCACGACGTGAAAGCAGTGAGTAAAACGAATCCCGGGCGACACAGGCAGTACTGACATTGTACTTGGTTAGTAATCAGAATAGCAATCTTTGAGAGTCGATAGTGAGCCAACGTCATTCGTCTATCAGAGCATGAGACTTGCATTGAACTCCTCAGAAAGTTTGGATAGCTTGGAGAGCATCTGCGGCGGCCTGGATGGAGTTGCATGTGTACATACGATTAATAATCGCACCTGAGCTAGCTGCGAAGGTGCCAGTAAGTATGGTATGCTGAGAAAAAAGGAAAAGTATGTCACCTTCTGTTGTCTCTCACTCAGCTCACCACGACCAGAGAAGTCGACACGGAAGAGAGCCATTATGCTATCAACAATCTTTCGACGCAACATCAATGACAAGCTATGGTCACTTGGACTGTCATTCTTCTCACAAGTAGTCGAAAGTCTTTATCTTCTGCGAATCGTTGGGAGCATTCGTTGATGAGTTCCATCTGCCAGAGAAAGATGATTCAACATCTTTGCGCGATACTTAGGGAGGAATTTCCTACCTGATGTTCGCTATTGAATGCACGAGCTAATGCAGTTTCAAGCTGATGGTCGAGATATTATGGAGGCCGACGTACCGTAAAGAATATTCTCTAAGGCCATGTCCCCGTCCACCCCGAATCGATCCGCGATGGATCTAATACGGTCGGGTCGGAAAGTACCTATGGAACGATATAAGTTCTAGAAGACAAGGAAGCACTCGTCTACACACCCTCTGTATCTATGTATGCTACCTGCATAAACAACCATGTTATCTAGGGCGATGCTTGAGAGCTTTACTCAACGTACTTTTCCCGCGGCGCCACCGAGGTCAGGAGGTAACTGGGCGACTACACTCATGGTATGTGCAAGCTGGGTCTTTCCCGTGCGGTACTCTCCATAGACTGCCAAGGGAGGTGTTGTTACACAAAGACGGCACCATTGTTAATGGTACTTTCCTTCAGTGATGGACTGCGACATGAACCCCCCTATGAAAAGCTAGGTTTAAATATTGTGATCGATCACATCACCACCATGGGGCTTACCTCCGAGCATAGCATCGACGGATTTACTTCCTGTACTGATGATCAAGACCCGTTTGCGCTTGTCTTGCAACTCGAGACCTGTAGCGAAGGAGGATCCCTGAAACTCGACTCGTTACAGAAATCAAAAAGATAAGAGGTAAAATGTGCTCGCGATTATTTTGTGTGCCGCTTCCTATGAACGAATGAGCATAATTATATACGCATATATGCAGCAAACCTCGCCCACCTTAATCTTTTCGACCTTGGCTTCCGACATGCCCTGGCACGGCCCCACCACCCATGGTGTGAGCATTCATTTCACCCCCGTGATGCTAGATAAGCACACTCACCTTAATCTTTAGCATCTGTTTCCGGGTAGTCATATTGACACCAGACACAGTGTTGATCGCAGCAGCCTTTTACGATCCAGATATGTCACCAGTCAGCCACAACCGAAGGCCGAACATACTTTGAGCTTCAGAATGTCTTGCACGTTGATACCCTGGTGAAGGTCATGTCAAGAGATTCAGAGAGAACAAATGAATGCGCATATATGCCAACATGTTGTTGGAGGTCATCCACCGAGTCGAAGTATGGCGTCTACACGAACCCAAATTTCAGATGCGGATATGATTCGTCTTTTTAGAGATAACTTGCGTAGAGCGACACGAACCTCATCTGCTTCCTCAGTAGGGCTGTCTGGTCGAGAGGGCGGAGGGGGTGCAGCTGATGAAGCGGCGCGTGCCATCACTTGATAAAGGAAATAAAGAATAAGTGGTAAATTCGGGTGCTTGATAAAAGCTCTCTTGAACCTCCGATATTAAGAGGAAGGGAATGGAGATGGCTTTTATGCGTCCAGTCGCGGTCACGTGAGGCCACCATAGCAGATGTAGTCACTCATAGATGTGGAGCTTCGCGACGGTCGATACAAACATAAATAAGATATCTTCCGTAACGTAAGACATCGCGATCAATAAGAGTTAGCAACACAATAAGATACCTTGACACGAAAATAAACAGTCATACTCGCCTCCTCGAGGCTCTGTCCACTTCCACGAGCATGTCTATAACGCGATCCCTGGCCTCCTCGAGCTCTGAGCCTCCATTATAAAACACTTCACCATCTAGGGCAACTCGCAGCGCTGAACGAAGCGCGGCATTGCGGCGTGATGGCGACGGAGGGGGTGAGAGCACGACAGGTATGCCCGAGGAACCAGGCAATCCGGATGGGAAGAGTCCCCGGTATAGAACAATCGCCTCAAGTAGAATTCGCACCCCACGTTCCTCGTGGTCGATATCGGAATCATCGGAAAGCTTCATCTCTTCGTGTCGGACAAACACCCCTGTGCAGATGCGCTCGAGAAGGCCAACTAACTCTGCGCTGCGCCCGCCCATCGACTGCCCTGCTTCAACCACCACGCGTCGTTCCTCTTCTTCATGGACGTCCTTCTCGGTATCGTAAATGTCGCTATCGCGTGACTGTACATCCGCGCCTAGCACAGCACGGACAAACGCCCGCCCGGCGATGTGCGCGACGGCTTCACGCACGTTGCGTACTGCAAGCGAGCCGAGCGGTGTGAGACGAACATCACCCATTTTGGCAAGGCTGATGGAGGCCTCCTCAACGGTCATGGCACCAATAACTGCCCGCTCGAAGGGTCGCACAACCTGTGCATGAATTGCCCGCGACCAGAGTGCCTCGGCGCGTGCACGCCAGATAGGGAAGACCAAGAGGGCGAGCGTCAGTGAATCAATCGGTGACGTGGGGAAAGCTGGGGTATGAGAGACCATGCCCCAGTAGGCCTGTGCACGGAGGCCGAAAGATGTGGTACCTAGAGTCAAAGTCAACGCTTCGTCTATCACTAGCAAATGGGACAGGACGTACGGTTAAACACCGCTAGCTCTGCTAATCTAATCCAGGCGCGTTGCTCGAGCTGCTTGTGCTCATGTACTTTGGTCTTTTCTCCGCGCTTGGGTATCACAATGCTAAGCAAAAGCCCCAGGAGACCAGGATGCACACCAAGCGCTGTGCGAAGAAGAGCAGCTTCGTTTGAAGTACCACGTTGTGTGGAGTCAAGAGCTTTGATAAGAGCAAGCTGCCTAGCTGCTTCCGTGCGTGGGAAGTTGGCAGACGATCTAAGAATGTGAAGTTGTGGGAAGCCCATGGGAATTAAATGGAGTAAAACCGAAAGGAAGATAAGGCCGGAAGCGACAAGATGGAAGACTTGCAACACTTCTTTTACGCCAAACGTGGACACGGACACTGCCGGCGTAACAAGAGTACCCGAGTCTGCGAGGACAACACCGGGATGAGCAGGCGGTGTGCGTGAGGATGAAGCGAGTGGCGAATTGAAGAAAGAGAACAAGGCGAAGACTGCGAGGAGATACTGTGTCGGCTGCGCCTGGACGGGAGAGGTAGCGAGTTCCTGGGGCTGCTGCTGCTGCGTCGCCTCACCCTCTGGCAGTGGCTGTACCTTTCGTGGCCGGCCACGCTTTCGCTTTTCGGGGACGACGCCAGGATTTGTCTCCTCTTTCTTGGGCTTGGGCTCCTTCGCAGCCTTCTTCGGCGCACTTTTAACGCGTTTCTTCGGATGTACGTTGTCGTCATCCTCGTCACTCTCTCCGTCGTCAGCGCCGTCATCCTCAAAGACGTCTAAAGTGGCTTCATCACGCTCCGGGCCACCAAAGCGAGATACCCATTCACGCTCCCACTCGCGGAGAAGGGCAGGACCGCCGACGAGACCTGAGATCAGAGAGCGCAAGCCAGCTTGTTCGCGCTTTAAACGGTTCTCACGGCGCTTTAGAACACTACAGGCAGTGTAAGCGAAAAGGATAGGGCGAGAAAAGCAGTAGATTCTTACTGTATATACTCTGCGGCCTTCCCGAGGACGTTGGCCTTGCTGATCTTGCGTGCGACCTTGACACCATCCACGAAGCCGCGCCCATCGACTACGTCGTCCCATGCTGGTTTCTCTGGCTTCTCGTCCGATTCTGCACCCTCCTGAGAGTCCTGATCTTTCTTAGCCTTCTCTTTGTTCTCGAGCACCCGGAGCGCAGGAACAGCATCTTTCAAAGACTGAATGCGCGCGTTGAGATTGGTGCGGTATCGTCGTTCGATCGTCGTATGGCTCGTTTTTGTGCGGCCGATTACCGCGATAGCTGCGACCAGGGCGGGATCTAGTGAGGGGGTGGGCTCGGAAGGTGGAGATTTACGTTTGGTGCTTAAACTCGTAGGAGGAGAAGGACGCTGAAGGCGTGGAATTGGCAGTTTCTGGGGATCTAAATTGCGGTTAGAAGGTAGCATGGACACATAAGCGTCGCAGTGTGCATACTGGAGAAAGTCAATGGCTCTGCTTGACCCTGTACAGGGACAGCGAGTGTGACACCAGCAGCCTGACGGACAGACTGTGCGAGCTCATCTACAGGGTCATTCACGTTAGCAAGGACGGGAACATGAGCATCTGGGATGAGATTATGGGATGTGGCAGTGGTAGAAGGGATAGATGGAATAGAGTTTGTGGTAGCAGGGTCTTGAATGGGAGAGAGAGATGCGCCGGATGAAGAAGAAGTAATGCTCATACGGCGAGAAGGAAGGTTCTGAGGAAATACGACCTGTTGCTGAGGCGGAAAAGGTGACAAATCGGTTAAAGAAAACATCTTAGGGTCGAAGTGGAGTGCGCTAGGGTCGATTGCAAGGGAAGGATTGAAGTCGAGATTCATATCGATGTCAACATTTAGACCAAAGTCAAGAGTAGAGGGGTCGAATTTCAAGTTGGAGGAATCATTGTCCCAAAGACTTGAGAACTGAGACCAATCTGGAGGACTGTCGGCTTGCGAGGAGGCAGAATCAGTAGAAGAGGGAGGGGTGTCAGTAAGAAGGGAAAGGTGGTCATAAGACATGATGGGTATGTCGAACTGATCCTCTCGTGGTATCGAGCTTGATGCCATTTGTATGGTCAAAGGTTGTCGGTTGTCGTACCACTTTTCGGAACTACTTTTCTTACACGTGATCCACCCATAGCCACTCCCTCCGTTGAGATAGTGGAAAGTAGCCTCATGCTCAGCCTGCGGCTCAGTAGTTTGCTGCACAGGAATGCGACAGGGTAGAGGGGATAATGGGTGTATTGTCTATCTACACTAACTACTCCAGGGGTCGGGGTCACATTACACCCCAAAGTCCAGACTCGTTTGCTTGCTGGTACCTAAATAACACAAAAATATGTTCCGACTGACCTGTCTTGTGCGCGTGTCCAGATCGCCATTTCTAGGCTTTGCGCAAAAGCCAACTTGAACCATACAGTGGCGGACTTTGAAGGCATCCTTTCATTATATAGCCTGTCGCGTCGTCCATCCCTCCCCTTTTCCCGCATCTCCACTCTTCCCCCTTCATCCTCCCCTTCTGCGTCCTTCATAAAATGTCTGACGTCGAAGAGAAAAAGTCTGGCTATCGCCTCGAATATGCTAAGAATAATCGGGCTAAATGTAAGGGTACGTTGGATGATTTCCTCTTTTCATGTCATCTCGCTTCCTTCTAAGCATTCTACGCGTTTTATTTTCTACCAGGCCCGAAACCTTGCAGTGGTAAGCTGTTTTTTTGATCCTAGTGAACCGCACAAATAATCTTGTATTTATTTGACCGTATAGGAACCGTGCTCGAGAAGGGCACGCTCAAAGTGGGCTCTGTTGTTGATTTTAGGGGCCACACATCAATGTACGTTAATATCGAGCGTTTCTTCGTGTCCATGTATGCTCACCATTAACTCTCGTGATCACATCTCTGGCCTTGTTTGGTGGTTCCATCCAACAGGGCTTGGCGCCACTGGGGCTGCACAACGTCAACTATCTTTACCAACATGAAGAAGTCTTTCTCCTCAGCAGATGAGCTAGATGGGTTTGATGAGCTCCAGCCTGCAGATCAGGATAAAATTCGGAAGGCTTGGGAGGTCGGCCACGTCGCAGATGAGGACATACCTGAGACGGCACGCAAGCCCGAGGACGGTGATGACGCAGAGGAGCCCAAAGCTAAGAAGAAACGTGCCGCGGCAAAGGAAGACGATGAAGGTGATGTGGCGAAGCCCAAGAAGGCACGCACGCCTAAGAAAGCAAGTTTTTGTCGTCATTGATTGCTTTTCATCAGGACGCTGATCTCGTTGCTATTTACAGAAGTCAGATGAAGGTGACGCGGCAGACGATAGCGCAGGAAAGGGAAAGGAAAAGCCCGCGAAAGCGCCTGCGACAAAGCCTCGCCCGAAGGCATATATTTTCCAGTTCCCAGTCTGCACTACGAACCCTCATACCACTGTTTTCAGAAAGCCAAAGATGAGGACGAGAAGTTGAACGGAGCTGAGGAGGATGTGGGTGGTGAGGAAAAACCAAAGAAGAAAGCTGCAGCACCCAAAAAAGCTCCCGCTGGTGAAAAGAAGGTCGCTGAGAAGAAGGCTCCTGCAAAGAAGCGTGCCCCGAAAAAGGTGCAACAATTCTCCCCTCTATGGAATGTATCTTATGGCCTTGACAGGACGTGGAAGAGTCTGGCGAGGATTTTGCTGATGAGATTGATAAGGTCCCAGACGAGGAAGATGAACCGTCAGATGCTGAGATTAAGAAACGAAAGGTGTGTTGGGCGGAATACAGATATGGCCGTCAAGATCTTCTCACCGTGCATTTATGATCAGCGTCCCGCATCAAAGGCCTCCAGCACCAAACCTGCTTCAAAAAAGGCGAAACCAGCGTCTGGTCGTGCTAAGAAGGTTAAGCCAACCGCTGGTGACGGTGAGGAAGAAGACTGAGTTCACCACCATTCTGTGATTTTATGCCTCAATCCCTAGCGAACACTGGTTCATGATATTATCGTTCTTTTTCCGTTGCTCTCTGTGTGCTATCCTTTCTTATATGCATGCTGTTGTGTACTATGATTGATAATACCATATGCGTGAATATCGTATCGTTTCCTCGAAATCCCATTCCGTCAGTGACGAGTAGATCTGTGCTACAGTTTGTTATCCAATATTATATAGCCAGGTGTGCGTTTGGTCCTGACTCCAGAAATGATTATGTGTGATTAGTATGGGTATCCTCTATTTGCGGGGTTCTCCACTAAGGAAGGTGTAGGGGCCGGCGTAAGCGTAAGCGCGGGGGATGAGAGGGCAGTGAGCTGAATCACGGCTGGAGCATTTCCGCCCACATTATTGGCACCCCCAGTGCTCGGGTCAGAAGCAGAGGGAATGAGCAAACCCGGACTACTAGCAGGGAGGAACGAGAGAAGTGAAGAAGCTTGGTCAGGGGAGAGTGTCGTCGTGGTGGGGGGAAGAGTCAGCACTGTTGCAAACCCCGGTTCGATGACGGTGACGGTGATGGTGGTAACAGCTGATCCCGGGGAGTACGGAGTCCCGTTATTCCCGTAGGCTGGGTTATCTCCACCATTGCCTCCCTGAATGGAAGTGCCGGGAGAATCGGTACTTACGGTGGGGAAGGGGACAGTGTTATTGCCGAGGGATGTGCAGTTGTCACTCGCCGTGCCACCTTGAGCTCCGGAACCAGCGATGATCGAGGCAGCGTTATTCTGGCTTGTACACGCGATAAACTATCCGTACAAAGGCTCAATCAAGCGCAGGATGAGGAGGATGAGAACACCTACAGTGCCACTTGCTCGAACTTGCGGAAGCGCAAAGCACGTTTTACTCGATGGACACGACTGCGTTTGCCACGCGTTATTGACACAAGTTGCAAAGGATCTTTGTATGCAACCAGTCTCGCCGGCTGTCAGTCCTCGCGGTTAGCGTTGTAAACGAAAGAAGCCGTTAAGAATGATAGGGACGCGTACTGTTGCAGGGGTCATTCGTTTGCAAACTCTGAAACTCGCAATTGAGAATCTGGGCTTGTTGACCGTTGGAAAGGAGGGTGGCGTTATCGAGAGCGACAGGACCAGCATAGACCAAGGAAGCAGCAAGAATTGCAAGAAATGTGAAGGTAGCAGGAGCCATGAAAGGAAGATTATCGACAACCAGGCCGTTTGAAAGTGTTGAGCTCCAGGCTTAAAAGGGTATTGTAGATGGGGAGAATGGCGGATTGAAAGAAAATCGGCATGTTTGGACTTTTAATAGGGACAGAAAACAACGAGGTCAGACACAAAAAAAAAGGAGAACAAAAGATCTGGAATGCGAGCGAGCCTCATAGCTTGGCCACAAATGGCAGTTGTGAGAAAGTAAAGGAGATAGCCGAACGAACACACTGTTCATCTACACATCACAACCTAGTTTTGCAGCATTATCTATAACACCCAGCATGGTGAGTATTTTCCGTCGACAATTTGACCCTTCACATGTCTGTGGAATGTTCCATGTGTTTAATATCTCGTGGTCGATGAGATGTAGGATGGATGGTTCATGTTACGTCTGGATGACCTCCTCGCTTTTATCCCTTGACGAATCATCACACTAATCATACATGGCCCTACAGACCAAGAAACGAAGAAATGGTGGTCGTAACAAGAAGGGTCGTGGACACGTCTCTTTTCTCCGCTGCTCGAACTGCTCTCGTGCAGTCCCGAAGGATAAAGCTATCAAACGCTTCACTGTGAGGAACATGGTCGAGAGCGCTGCAGTGCGGGATATTAGCGAGGCTTCCGTCTACCCTGGTGCGTTCCCCCGCCCCTTTTTTTTTTTTCCGTGACATTGACTTGTGTTTGGGCGCGTCGTAGAATACGTCATTCCAAAGCTTTACATCAAAATCGCGTACTGTGTATCATGCGCCATCCACTCGCACGGTGAGTTTACTCTTACGTTTACTTTTCGTCATTTTGGTGTTCATACTTTTGTAGTTGTCCGTGTTCGTTCTCGTGAAGGTCGTCGCAACCGCGCGCCTCCGCCCCGTGTTCGGTGGAAGGACGGCAAGAAGGTTAATCCCGCGGTCGCCGCTGCAGAGGAGGCCAAAGCTGCTGTTGCGAGGGGAGCATAACTCATCGTATAGCTGCCTGTGTTGTATTAATTACCATACACTCTGTCTTTGCTCGCACCTCTTTCAGCTTGCCCGATGTAAGGAAAGATGGGATTTGCCTTATTTGGAATTTTTTTTCGGGTGATGCCGGCTTAGATGGAGGGTGACAAGCTATACACGTACGCAGGCTCGGAATCGGAACATTGGCCATGCAGAGAATGCGCAGTCGGGTCCTCCCCGAGACATTGCTGGCTCCTAACAAGGTCTCTCACTACCACTCATGCCTAAGCTAACAAACCCCCTTCCTCAAACCCTTCCTAAAGAGTGCGCAAAGGCCGCAAAGATTTGTACGTTAACTAATTTCTTCTTATTTACCCCTTCCCATTTTCAAATATCTCCGCAGTTAAGAGCTTCGTCGATAGCGGGAATAATGGTCTCGATGGCGTTCGTATTCTGTCAAAACGCCCACATTCTAAACTAACATTTTCTGATCAGGTCATCCCTCGTTATATACTCGAGCGCGCCTGTGGTTTTGCCATCTTCACTATCGTCAAAGCGGGCTTCCTGTTTTCTGCCCGTGGTGGAGGTGGAATCGTCATAGCACGCCTCGACAATGGCTGTAAGCCCTCTTTTCCATCAAACAAGTAATCTCGTCAACTCTTCCATATTCAGCCTGGTCTGCACCAAGTGCTATTGGTCTTGCAGGAGTTGGTTTTGGTGGCCAGGCTGGAGCTGAAATGACAGATTTCCTCATCGTGCTCAATTCACGCTCAGTTAGTCTTCTACTTCCATTCACCCGGCATGTGCATAGCTGACTACCCTAATGCCTTATCGCGTGCTTGCCTCGCACTTCTCCCTGATAGGCTGTTGTGAGTATTGCATCTCCCATGACATTTCTCCTAGCCTGACGCACCACTTCTCGGCAGAGCTCGTTCATGGCTGCAGGCTCATTGACCCTCGGCGGTAACATGAGCCTGGCTGTCGGTCCTCTGGGTCGTAACGGGGAGGCCGCAGGCGCTCTCAGCACAAAGGGCAAAGTCGCTGCGATGTTTGTATACTTCTGCTACTCTCATCATTCCCTCCTTGGCTGATGTCCTTTCAGGTACAGCTACTCAAAAACTCGTGGCCTTTTTGGTGGTGTTTCAATCGAGGGCTCCGTGATCGTTGAGCGGCAGGATGCCAACGCACAGGCGTATCTCTCCAACGTCAGTGCTAGGCAAATTCTCAGTGGTATCGTCATACCCCCAGATTGGGCAAAACCTCTTACCCGCACACTTGAGTCTTGTACTACTGCACCTGGCGGACGTACGTGGGTGTCAGATGATCGAGCCTCATCTGGCTTGCAATACGCTTTTGGTGGAATCGCAAGTTCCAACTCAGAAGTACCACAATCATTGCGCCAGCAAAGGCACAAACCATCCAGCACTAGCACCTTTCCACCTGATTCGTGGGACATACATAGGAACTCGGGAGGCTACCCAGGACCTCCTGCAGAAGAGAGCATTTCCGGCTCTGCATGGGACTATGACCATGCTCCCCCGCTTGACAGCCCTCCCAACTTTGAGACCCGCTTCAATAGCGACTTCGTTCCCATGCCACGCTCGTTTGCGCGACGTACCCCCGGTCGGTCGTTCGATTCTTCCATGGGCACTAGTTCCAGCACTCGG
Organism: Lactifluus rugatus; assembly: GCA_003315895.1. Taxonomy (NCBI): domain Eukaryota; kingdom Fungi; phylum Basidiomycota; class Agaricomycetes; order Russulales; family Russulaceae; genus Lactifluus; species Lactifluus rugatus. The sequence continues at coordinate 12,681 of QFDW01014264.1, forward strand.
CTGCAGTCTGCACACAATCGATCATCGAGCAGTGCCGCAACAACCATCAATCCCTTCTATTCACAAGCAGAGCACGAAAGTGATGGTTTTAATATTACGTCGACATTCGGTCCAACACTCGAGGATGAGAATGACCCATTTGGACCCGGAACTCGTGCTGTAGATGCTGCTGCAGCACAATACCGTGAAGCTGAGCGCGGACGAGCGCTTAGTAGGCCGCTTGCACAGGGAGAGGGTGTCGGTCGTGCGATTGCGCTGTTCGATTTCCGTGCAGTTGAGCCTGGAGATTTGTCTTTTTCGAAGGGTCAAGTCATTACTATTACAGAGAAGAGTGACTCAACAGATGCGTGGTAGGTCCTTCCCGTGCTGCTCAGCCTAGCCAGTCAGTGAGCATTATATGCTGACTATCTTCGGTCGACATAGGTGGAAGGGTAAGCTTGAAGGGCGGGAGGGCCTGTTTCCGGCCAACTTCGTTGAGGTTGTATAAGTCCTTTGGCAGACATATGACATGCTTATGTAACCTTGGTACACCAATCCTCTCCCTCTACGTATATTATATAATTCATTCGACTCTCTTCCGAGTCGCGTCGGTCAAAATCGTTGTTACTAGTACCACCCCGTTCCACCGTGATGTCCTCCAAAAGAAAATGGGATCAGGCTGCCCCAGACGAGTCAAGAGATGAACCCGAATCACCCTCGAAGGTTGCGAAAGTGGAAGAAGGGAAAAACGCTTCAACTGCTGCTGCTGCTGCCGCAGCCATTGCAGCTAAAATCGCTGCTCAATACAGCAGTGGAGCAGGGGGAGGAAATGGGTTACTCGGTCCCAAGGACATACACGACGGAGACTTTACTCACGATATCGATATCAACGATGTGAGAAACCGGTACATGTTGACCAAAGGTTCTACGCAACAGCAGGTACGTGACCGCTTTCAGCACCAAGTCACGAACAACACCTCACACGAACATATCTCTTAGATTCATGATGAAACTGGTGCGTCTGTCAGCACAAAGGGTGTATGGTACCCGGATCGTGCGAAGGCTACGGAGAAGGACCCTCCATTGTACCTCCACATATCCGCAAACACGAAAGAAATGTTGCAAAACGCCCTTGACAAAGTCCATGAGCTTATCGCGGTTGACATGGGATCTCTCGTTGAGGATAAGGGAAGGCGCGAAAAGGTCCTTTTTTTACTATCGGCGCGCGCGCTACATCACGGTGTCCGTGCTTGCTCACATCCTCTCACACACTCTCTAGCGTAAATGGCCTGAGGAGAAGATCTTTATCGGCTTGGAGTCCATTCGTAATTTTAATGTGCGTGCCAAGGTTGTTGGGCCTACTGTAAGTATTCTCAGCAAGTTCGATAGAAAAGTATTTCTTACGAAACCCATCCGTCCGTAGGGCATGTTTGTCAAGTATATTCAACAAGAAACGGGGACCCGCGTGCAGATCAAGGGACAAGGATCAGGATTTGTGGATCAGGAAACGGGAAAGGAGTCTGAAGAGCCCATGCACATTCACATAACGTGCGTTCTGTCTTCACGTTAGGGAACTCTCCTTACACATTCACCCCACCCCATCCCCTAACCAGCGGGCCAGAAGAAGGTCAGGTCGCGCGCGCAAAAGCGTTGACCGATGACTTACTAGAGGTTGTCCGAGGGGAGTATGCGAAGGTCAAGGCCGTCATGCATCAACAGCAGATGGAACTTCATCAGGCCCAAATGCAGTATGCATCGTATGGTATAATGCCTGTAGGTGCCCTATCTTTCCGACGCTCGAGCCAAAAATGCCACTTTCTCCATTAGTTTTACATCCTCATTTTCTGACGCATCCGCTCTCTTAGGGTTATGCTCCGCCTCCTCCATCGGCGGCGCCGCCACCGCCACCACCCGGTGAACAACCGCCACCGCCTCCAACCGATGGGGCTACAGCTAGCGCGAGCACCGCGCCTACGGCCCCGGCACCTACTGATTTGGACGCCTACACTGCGTATTGGCAAGTGTTTCATCCCATGCATGACCCAGGTCACTCCGATTGACCTGTTTCAGGGCTGCCTATGGCTATGACGTTAATTCGCCGGAGTTCAAGGAGTGGCAGGCTAGCCAGATGGCACAATACAACCAATACTATTCGTCTCAGGGCTACACGGCTCCAGCTCCTGGCTCAGACGCCACCCCTACAGGCGCTGGTAGCGGGGCGGCTCCTGCGCCTCCTCCTGGTGAGCCAGCACCACCGCCGCCCCCGCCGCCTGCCTAAGTACCACCTGTCGTTTACATGCTCCATCTGTTGATCCAATCTGTAGATGTGCTTTTGTGATCATTGGGCGTGTCAATATATTGGGATTTGGTTGCTATGTGGGGAAAGCGCGTGGTCATCCACCAAACGATTTGGCATGACGCCGCATGAGCCCCTTCAGTTCAGCTAGGACTAAGTTAACTTACCTAGGAATGGGCATCATAATTTTCTTCCTCTGTCTCTCCACGTTTCTCCTGTACTTTGACAATCGCTTGAATAATGCCAAGCTCATGCGACTACCCGATGATCTTAGCCTCCACTTTCTCTCCGCAGAGGACCAGTGCAAGGGATGCTTTGGTAGCGGCAGCAGCAGCCACTGGCAGGAGGGAGAAAGCGACACCCGATCCCAAAGCGTTCCTCCACCGAGGACAGGGAGAAGGTATATCGTGATAGTATATAGTAAGTGAGCACAGACACAGACACGATAGGAGAACACTAATACTATCGCTTTCCATCGCACCTTACCACTGCATGATAACACAAAAGCATGTGTACCCCCTGCCGCTAACTTCTTCATGGCCAACTGTTTTTGACTATGATAGGCTGGCCTTCTCGGTGACTGGATTGCTCGTCATCGTGAGTGCTGGAACACCCCCGGCGGATGCTCTTAGCCCGTTATGAAGAAGCACCTCGAGAAAGGCGGCCGAAAGGTTTCGTGCGTAACACATACGGCCAGTGAGCTGTTTGCTGCCCCGACGTGAGATGAATTTACTGTACATGTCCTCTTTAGCATGATCTCTACTGCGCGCGCTGCAACCCCTGCATCCCTTCCTTCCTCTCATCGGGGATGACGCGATGACGGTCGATCTGCCGCCGACTCCATTTCATGTGACAGCATCCTGCCCCTGGAGCGCTGCCGCGAAGCTCTGGCAACGCAGACCTTACGTAACAGAAGGAAGCCTGAGATTATGGTGCGAAGTAGATTGCCTCGTGCGAGTCCTACTGTAAACGGACTTGGAAATTGGAAAAAAAGGAAT
>QFDW01014265.1:0-12377 GCA_003315895.1 Lactifluus rugatus
CGCTGGTCTCAAACCTGGCGGGCGAGTTCTAGGTGAATATCTAGATTTGTGCACCCCTTGTTTCTCGCTAAAGATGACAGACGTCGGCCATGGCAGTGGGGATTCGATTCTTCTGCAACTATCGCACCCAGAGGTGGCTAGACCGGCCCTGTTGTGTGGGATAACCAGTCTTCACTCGCACCACCGCCGTTCCCAGGAGAGAGTGGACAGCTTCCTGTCTTCCGTCGATGCGCCTGGTGAGGCACCAGACGTCCTTTTATTCGAGGGCGACGCCGTTTGGCGGCCGAATGAAAAGGCCCATCCCCTCTCGCCTCATTTTCAGCACGAGTTTGACAACGTGCTCGCGCTTGACTGTGCATTCCACTTCAATAGCCGCTATGAATTCCTCCGTCAGTCCTTCCAACGTCTAGTTCCTGGCGGCAGCGCTGCCTTGGCAGATCTCTGCTTCTCCACACCACCTGGTCCCGTACCCACGCTCTTACTGGGGCACTTGCTCCACGTCATGCCAAGAGATAACATCATGACCAAAGAGCAATACATACAGCAGATGAACAACATTGGTTACGAGGATGTTGAGATGGAGGACATTACGCCTTTCGTCTTTCCTGGCTTTCGCAATTTCTTGAAGCGACGAGGATATGTAGGAGGAGTATTCGCTTGGTTGGCGGGCTGGTTGCAGGGACAAGGGTTGCGTTATATCATCATCAAAGGTGTAAAGCCGCTGGTCCACTAAGTTGGAGACCACGACTCGTACTGCACCCCGCACGCTCGGCGCCCGTTGTTCTCGGAAATCGGAAACAGTGTTTTTGGTTATAATAATTTGACTTTTGGCTTTCACCACCACAGCGCGTGAAGCTTATTAAAAAGTAACTCAGAACCCGTACTGCTGGTGTACAAATTCAAACAAAAATATCGTCCGCCTGTTCCTGATCTGTAATTCATGGCGCCAACGGCACAAACTCTTGGCTGTTTGCTTGTGCCGTAAGGTGCAATGTCACATGCCCAGTAAATCTCCGTGGGTCCCCTACCCTGAATTGGGTTATCCGTGTGATACGCTGAAGTTGTTGTATCGTCCGATGAGTGGGGAGACGAGAAAAAATATAACAACTTAAGCAATGGCAGTGCTAGTGAAAGTGGAAAACTAAGTTATAAGTTACTAATTCTGATTGGTTGTCAAAAATTTCAGCACATGCACGATCAGGTGACACAATTGGCACCCATTTGCTGTCCCTCCGTAATCTCTTCAAGCCCAGGCCCAAGTTACAAGCGCGCGGCACACGTCGACATGCAGATGGCACAGGAAGACTTTGTTATGACACTGGGCTCTGACGAAGAGGCACCCCCTGATGCCATCGGACGCTCAAAGTACTCGGCATCAAAGGAGGCTGACGAGGCACAATTGGACCCTGCGTTCACTTTTGATTTATCAGGAGATCCTTACAGTGACCTACTTCGTGGTGGAACAAACTTTGCTGACGTGGTGAAGAGTGGTTCTAAACTCGTACGTCCTACTTAGTCTTTCATACTATTCGCTGATACATAGTGTAAAATTAGGACCCAGTGTCTGTTGACGATATCATAGCAAGGCGAAGGCCCGGGAAGCGCAAGTACCATGACGAAAGCGACAATTCCGACGAGGGCAGTGATGGGCTCGAAAACCTCAACTCTCCCGAGGAAGAAGATTCCGTGGACGAAGAGTCCATTGTCCCTGAGGGTGACGAAGAAGACGAGGACAAAAACATTGATGATCCATTAGCGACGTCCGATGACACTGGAAGTGATTCCGGCAGCGCTGATTCTCAAGAGGAGGAAGAATCTGATCTCGAACGCATGAACTCCTCCGGAGATGATAGTGCGTCAGAGACTGAGGCTCAAAAGGCCAGGAAATTGGCATTCTTTTCTTCAGACACCACATCTCCCGAGTATCATTCATCGTTTCTTACCATGAATCTGTCTCGCCCTATTCTCAAGGCCCTGACTTCTCTTGGTTTTCACAAGCCCACACCTATCCAGGCCGCTACAATTCCAGTCGGTCTGCTAGGAAAGGATGTCGTCGGTAATGCCGTTACCGGCTCTGGGAAGACTGCGGCCTTCATCATTCCCATGGCTGAACGTTTACTCTATCGGGATCGAGGCAAAAAGGCAGCAGCCACGCGCTGTCTAATCCTTGTTCCAACTCGCGAACTAGCTGTTCAATGCTACGATGTCGGAAAGAAGTTGGCTGTTCACACGGACATCCAATTCTGTCTGGTAGTCGGTACGTTTTCAGCTTCATCTCTCTCGTCAGGATTGACCTCAGTCAGATTGTTTGTACAGGTGGGCTGTCACTCAAGTCCCAAGAAGTTGCTCTGAGAGCACGGCCAGACGTTGTGATTGCTACTCCCGGGCGTCTTATTGACCACCTCCATAACTCCCCGTCGTTCGCACTTGATGCGCTCGATATTCTTGTTCTCGATGAAGCAGATAGGATGCTGTCAGATGGCTTCGCAGATGAACTGGGCGAGATAATAAAAGCATGTCCTATGTCTCGGCAGACCATGCTCTTCTCTGCGACGATGACAGACTCAGTCGATGAGCTTGTGAAGATGTCTCTCAATAAGCCAGTACGACTCTTCGTTGACCCCAAACGTAGCGTCGCTCGTGGCTTGGTGCAGGAATTTGTACGGGTTCGAGCAGGCAGAGAAGCCGATCGGTCTGCGCTTCTCTTGGCGCTCTGCACCCGCACTTTCAAGTCCGGTGTTATTGTATTTTTGAGAAGCAAGAAGCTCGCGCATCAGCTACGCATTGTGTTCGGACTTCTCGGCTTGTCGTGTGACGAGCTACATGGTGACCTAACGCAGGATCAGGTAATTCACTTTCTTGTATCCGCTCTCGACATTTTCCTCATTCTCTCGTGAAGCGACTTAGAGCACTTCAGCTTTTCCGCGATGGACAAGTCAATTACCTCATGGCTACAGATTTAGCATCTCGCGGTTTGGATATCAAGGGGATAGAGACCGTGGTCAACTATGATATGCCTGCCCAGCTCGCGCAGTATTTGCACCGTGTAGGGCGAACGGCACGTGCAGGAAGGAAGGGAAGGTTTGTTTGAGCTTTCTATCGGGGACTATTCAGAATGCTGATGCCAACAAAGGTCGGTCACTCTCGTGGGGGAAGCTGACCGTAAGGTCCTCAAAGCAGCTTTAAAACGGACTGCCGGTGAGGATCAGGTCAGGCATCGGACAATACCATCGGAGCTTGTAGCAACGTGGGCAAGAAGGCTAGAGTCCCTGAAGGACGAGATTGCTGGTGTGTTGCGAGAGGAAAAAGAGGAGAAGCAGGTACGGAGGAGAGAAGCTACATTTATTTCGTTGCTAATCTCATTGGACTAGCTACGGCAGGCTGAAATGGAAGTTAAGAAAGGTCAGAATATGCTTGATCATGAAGCGGAGATCTACTCCAGACCAGCGCGCACGTGGTTCCAGAGCAGCAGAGATAAGAGACAGTCAGAAGGTGCGTTTCAGTATCCACGTTCGCTCTGGACGAATAACGATCTCCAGTTTAGTTCTCAGCAAGCAACAATATGAGAACAATTTCCAAAAAGATAACCCTGACAACCAGAAAGCTCCTGGATCTAGTGCCCTGGCGAAAAAGGTATAGTCGTAAAGTCCAGTGAAAAGAACGTGCTAGCTAATCCCCAGATCTGAAAGCCAAAGCGCGATAAATTTTCCGGACTTAGTCGGCGAGAAAAACGGCGGAAGCTTGCTTCGGAAGAGGAATCCAAGGAACATAGTAGATCTATGAATGCGGCTATACGCTCTGCGAAAAAAGCTGCACGCCCGGCAAGGATTGGTGTCCCGAACCAGCCAGCTTCTACACAGGGTAAATCCAAGCACAAGCACAAGAGGAAGAACGGATTAAGTAAAGTTGGATTTAGTCATGATCAGGGGTCGAAAGTGAGCCGAAGAGAGGGCATGCGTGCGAAGCGAGGTGTTGTCGCCAAGATCAAGGGCAAGGGACAAAAATAACTTATGATAAGTTAGTGTAGAGAGCGGGTTCAACCGGGCCGCTTGATTGTTGCTATTTCACGATGAACATCAATACGCCATTCGTTTCGTTAGCAAAATTACAACTTCCTGTTTCTTCTCGCTTGCTTTCTTCTGCATGTTGCCCTGACAAAGATCTCGTCGTCACCATCTCCTCGCTTAATGGCAAGGATCACATCAGTCTCTGGAAAATGCAAGGTTCCAAGAAGTGGGAGGTCGATGTTCGCTCTGACTCTGTTTGTAACGAAACAGTCGTTGGCCTGGCATGGAGTCCTGATGGTGTGTCCAAGCAGAACTTACGACGCCGTGCATGCTAAACACATGATTACAGGGCAAGCCATCGCACTAGTCCATCACCCACCACGGATCACCGTGCATTCCGTTCAGAATGGATGCGAAGAGCATTCGCCCCATTTAATCGATGAAGTATCAGAGTCCACGAGGCTAACTGGTGTTTGGTGGTTCAAGGACGAGAAGCAAGCGGAAGCAGACACTATACCGGATATATTCAAACGCGGCATGGACATTGTACGACTCTGCTGCGACCACAGGAAGACGGATACTGATCCCTGCTGCTGTGAAAGTCAGGATCTGCTCATTCCATCATCAAGCACCTACCTCTTTTGGATCCAGTTTCGGATAACTCGCGGGCATTGACGTTTGTACATGTCTTCTGTTCTCACCGCGCCAGTCCCAACATGAGTTGCAGGGCAACCCAGCTGTTTTCTTTTGAGAATGGCTCCACAAGGTCTAAGAAGTCAGATTTGCCAGAAGCCATTGCTACCTGGCCAATCTTGCCTCCAGACCCACTTTCTGCATCTCTCCAGCCAGCCGACATCGCCGGTGAACAAAGTGCTAGTCACCTCGAAGGTTCAAACAAATCTGATGCCTCGAAAATGAGTAGTATTTTAGTCGTCTCGGACAACATGGGCCGTATACATTGTTTCCTCGACGGTAGCTATCCTCTCGGGGCTGTTTTCGTCGGAGCGAGTTCGACGACAGCGTCATTGCGGAAGCATCCACAAAATCCTGTTTTTTTTGCTCATCATTATTCCCAGATGGGTGGAACAGTTTTGTACCCAACCCACGTGGAGCTACCTTTATTGAGCACGCGGATTCCCCGAGACTTAGCCAAGATCTCAACAACTGCCCGTGAGCTGCTCTGGTACACAATGCGTGTTCTGGATGATATGCATGCTGCATGGTTCGGATCCGGTGCACAGTTGGGCGCTAGGGAGCCCGGAATCAGATGGCTAAAGGCACTTGATGACCTCCAGGCGCAAATGGGTGCATGTATGCGCGGCGTCATCATTGTTCCATTACTTGTGCTGACACTTTTCCAGCCATAACCGATAGCACGACATCATTGCTTGATTTAACCTTATTGTTACTCGTAGGGCGATCGTCGGAGGCAGTATCGGATTACATTGGTAGTGGTGAGCAAATGAGTGAACGGGTATGTGCACTGTCAACTGCCGCACACGGCACAATACAAGCGTGCTTTATAGGGTTTGCAAAAGTGGGAATCCACAGTGGGGGAAGCCCTCGTGAAGCTTCGCGACTTTTCCGAATTGCGCATTGCCCCGGCATGCCAACGTCTTCACTTGTTGTTGGAGGAGATCCTGGGCTGGTCCCAGCTGTAAGCCTCCCTTGCACGATCACATCGCGTTAATTTTCCCCTCTAACACTGATCAGGCCTAGCATATATGGAGTATGCGAATTAAAAAAGGACGACATCACCCAGGCTATGATGATGGCCAGCCGTGCCATATTTTCCGCTAGCTGGCTCTCAGCAGCCGCACGGCGAGAGTTGTCTCGTTTCAGGGAGTTCATGAAATGGCTGAGGTTTGGTAAGCATGAATGATGGATCTGGTACCTTCCTGACATCTACCCAGAAATTGGCAATGCCAGCCCTGTTGCTGACCCTCAATCCTCAAATCACCACCGACATGATGTTTTGGAGGTGAACGAGTACCTAACAACGGGCTTGGTTAAAAGCGAGATAGATGCTTGGTTCCGCGATGGTGTCCCGAACTTCTGGCCGCAAGATTTGGGGGTACCCCATGACAACCAAAATTTATCCGCTGCCATAGAACGAGCGCGATCCGCGTTGCGCGATCCATCGCAGACTGCATGGGCTCACGTACGTTTCCAATGCCGTATCCCTTCATGAATCTGACTGTGTATGCTACTCTAGCCAGTTGGGTACAGAGACCTCACCCACCTAGATAAAAATCTTCACGTCTTAATCCGAGACTTGGCGGGTCAATGTCAAAACATCTTCCATCGTGCCGCCAGTGCCACTGGGCGGGCGGCAAGATGCAAGCCTTCGGTCATGTCGCACCAGGTTGATTCAGATCCTTGTGATTCCGAAGTGCACGTTTCGTACACGATTCGTGAGCGGAATGTGGAACACAGTCAGGCAAGCACGTTTCGAATGTCAATAACGTGATCTCCAAACTTAGAATTACGCAGGGTTCCGGTGTTTGGGTACAGTACTTCGCTGCCTATGATGCTTTGGCCGATGACGGCGCTGATCGTAAGTTTCTGATCTCCGTTGAACCCAAACCGTCAAGCACTGAATACACGCTTTCACTTTCGTAAGTCTGTGTGCTTCGGCTTGTCTACGATCCCATGATCCCAAGTCCCAAGGCTACGGTAGAGGCAGCCATACTCCAGTGCAATGGGGACGAAGCTGGAAAAAAAGTCCGCTATAACATCCTTGACTTCGACTTTTTCGACGATGACAACCTGGTTATTGTGTTTCGGGCCGATGGTGCGGTGGGTGCGTGTTCCGCAGTGCAACACTTGTCCACGCGACTAGCTCAATCATGATATAGGTGTAACGCAAGGAACCACCACAATTGCGACAGTTGGCTTTTCGGATTTGCATTACCACGAAGTGCAGACCGTTGATCCCGTAAACGATCTTTCACGAGAAAGGCTGATTGAACACGTCCTGGAAGAACGGAAAGTTGGCCAGGTGCTGCTATGTGCCAAATGTGATGATTATCTTTCCTATTCGCTGACACGACAACGTGCTTATAGATTGCTACCGTCCTCATGCCGATCAGGCGATCGTATGTGCTGGCAGCTTGCGTCAGCGGGGATGTTTCACTGGCATTGAACGGGAGAATGGGCCGGAGGGTGGCCTGCGTTTTGGACCGCAAAGAAGCGATCCTGGAGGTACTCGACATTGAGGGAGAAACAGATGATGATGAAGTGTGGGGAAAAGAAGGGGAAAAAACGTGAGTTAGTGACATGTGGGGTGAGCGTAGCAGGGCCTGATGTAATCCAGCTATGATGGGAAGGGCGTTGGGGGTGGTATGCACGTTGAGAGCGCGTAGCGCGAGTGGCTGTGATTGAGTGGAGGAGGTGAGGCCAGGGACTGGCAGTCTAGGCGTTGTACTTGAGGGGATAACGGAAGCAAAAAAAAAATAAAGGATAAAAGAGCCGAACGCCAGGATAATGGCTTGTCGGACGCGGTCCTCGTGTCTTTGATTCTCTGAATCTGCGCTGCCATTTAAGATAAATAATTCGGGATATTCCCCCCGGCGTTGTCTGCTTTTCCCTCACTCGTTCAATGGCCCCAGCAACTCCTAAGGATGACTCTTCGTCCCGTATCTCTGATACAGCCCTAAGGAAAAAGAAAAATGCTGATGCTCAGGCCGCCTTTAGAGCAAGGCGCGCTAATTACATTGCCACGTTAGAGGAAACCGGTGTGTGCACCATTCCCTTTCTATCAACCACCCCCTTCTCAGATTTTTTTTTTCCCTCTCTTAAAGTCACAAATTTGGAGGCCGTAGTTCTACAACTCCAAGATTCTTGTCGTGAAGCCCGTGCAGAGGCAAATGAACTCCGTCAGGACAACAACCGTCTGAGGAATGCAGGAAGGGAACGAGAGAAATTCTGGCGAGCCTTATGGCAGACGAAAAAGGGGTCGGAATCACAAACGGACGAGTTTCCTCCCCTTCCAGCGTGTTTTGGTCCTATGCATCCTCATATCACTGCTATCAACTCACAGATCGGCCCCGCCGTCGGTCCTTACACTGAGGATACCCTTCATTATCCAACCGGCAACACACCACCCTTCTCAGATGTCACCTATCCTGCAGGTACCCCCAACGAACTTGTCGCCCGTTCTCCTTCCGTCTCCTATGCTCATGGCGACGCCGAGTCGCATCGGTCAGCTAATCATTTCACACCTTACCCTTCTCCACCGCGAAACGTGATCCGTGACGTTACTTGGGCTCCGCCAATAGCTCTTACTGGGTCTTCTGGAGGAGACTCCGGTCACGCTGGGAGCAGCAGTTCTTCTCATTCACCGACTTTTTTAGAATCACCGAGCGTGACTACCACTGACATACCCTACCCTTCCCGTTACCCTGGCCACAGTTATGAGGACCAAAAAATCATTCCGTCGCCATTGGACACTGCTCCTTATCTCTCCACCAGCCGTTCTCACTCTCCAACATCTACTCGACCATCGTCTTCATCCACATCTCTTACCTCTCCATTTCAATTTCCCTTCAACGACGGATCAACACCCCATGAAAAAGGCGAATTTGATTACCGACGACACCACGCTGCTGAGGTCACTCTGCATGGTGGAATCGCTGACGTCTCTTTGCTTAGCCACGGTTGTGACGGCATTCGCTTAAGGCTTGGCCAGCGTCGTTCGGATTCTACGGCAGATCGCCCGCTATTTTCTCCACTCCCTGGTTCGATAAAGTCAGATGTCATGGCCGGTGATGTTGACGTGAAGTCAGATATTGCACATTCCAAGCTAAGACCCCGCAGAACAATCGCACATGCTACCCGATCACCATCCCCTGGAGCGCCGCCACTATCTGGTACACTTGCGGTCATCAAAGCGCAGGCGTTTGGTGCTTTGCGTCGAACACGTTCTCGTGCAAAGAAGGGAGCAGACAGTGCAGCAAAGGTTGCCCTCGAAGCTCTGGAAGCCCGCGGAATCGGTATGGGGGTGAGCACTGGTTCAAAGCGAACCCGGAACGATTACGAGGAAGACGAAGAGGATTGAAAATCCTATCTGCTCGTTCGTCCCCATCCCGTATTGGTTGCCAAAGAAAACACATCAAACGCGATGTATGGCGTTTATATTGGTCTTTGGCGAAGCGCCGCCTTACTTGGAAGATGAACATTGGGATCATATTGTATGTATATAGTGTGATTTGCATACCCCAGTTGTAAGTAGTATTTTTAGTTGCCTTTGCCATTCCACTGTGCATGGCTCTACTGCTCGCCAGGCAAGCCGGCTTTGGAGTGGTGTTAACCGCCACACAATTTGAGTGTCCGTGACCTCGCTCCGATGCGAGCATATCGGAGTTTGGAGCTCGCAAGCCGTGTCGTCAATAGAATGAAATGCATGCCGCGGCGGCTTCGTCTCGGCCGGACACCGACGATCCCAACTTGTGTGATTTAAGGGAAGGTTCCGTCGTTTATAGCCGCCACAGTACGTTGCATAGGCGACCCATTTACTGTAGCTTTGTAGCTTCTCGGTGGATTTCGTCGAGACCGGGTGCGATTGAGCCCGTCTGCCATCTGTAACCTATTGACGCGTTGACACCTTTGCTTAAATGAAGGAACCAATCATTGAACGCAGCGCAATCGGTTGACAGTTGTTTAAGTTCGGGGCAAGCGGACAATGGACCGCTGTTAGAGGCTTACAGTATGTGGGCGGAGCGCCGAACCCCATTGTTTTGATTTGATCATGGGTCGTTCGATGCGGCGCAGACGCCTATTGAAGGGTGGTACCAGGCACGCAGAACCCGACACCACGGGGGCCGTCATCTAGACCCTGAAGGTTTGCAGGAAGAGAACCACCGCAACCAAAAGGAGGGAAATGCCTCTCCCCCCTCGTCGCCACACAAAAATTTGATTTTAAACTTGTGCCAAAAAGGCTGACTGTATCACCCATCGCAGCCCGATCGAGGTGGGCGACAAGGTTGCACGCGAAGACAAATCATTTCTCGAGAGAGGAGCGTACTCGCCGACCAACCTTACCAGCCGGAAAACGCGAAGACCACGAGGTCGGTTGAGGTGGGGTGGGGGAGTTCTTAGCTTCGATGTCTTGCCAAGGAGGGAGAGGGAGACAGCACATGGAGGATGACTAACATGCTATATGCGTCAATAGAGAGCACAAAAACAGCGTTGGGAAGCGAGGGGAGCAAGGTAGTGAATGGGGTGCGGTAACTGGTGGAGGTAGAAAGGTTACAGTAACAACCAACTTGGGGCTGGTGCCATCTTATTTCAGGTATCTCAACTTCTTTAATCCCACTGCAAAGGTTGAATTTTCTCAGAAAAATGAAGAGAAAAAAAAGGACCCCAGAATTAAGAACACGAGCTTACGATAAGCGCATCTTCCCGCCTCGGTTCTGGCGTAAGAGGAGCTGACTTTGATGCTTCCAAGCGAGCGGCGAGCTGTCCTGAATTGGGATTGGCAGCAGTGACACCCCGCTTGCTTGCCTGAATAAACTCGCGATTTCAGCGCTCAACCCGATTCCCCGAGGTGTTCACTATGCTTACTGCCTTTAATCTTCGTTCAGCGGCTTCCGCAGCCTGGGATCTGCGGACCTCGGGGGCCTGCGGCATCTGTCGTTGTGCATGTTGTGTATGTTGTGCATGTTGCGACCGATAAGTGCTAGTTGACGCCGGTGGCTGAGCAGTCTGAGCAGTCGGCGGGACCAGGGTGTGTCCCCCTGTGTGGTCGGACGACTTGGAACAAATCGCTCCCATTTGCACGTTTGATTCACTTCTGAGAGACCGGATGGGCGCTTTGATAGCGTCGTCTTATTATATTGCGCGCTGTTTAATATCCGGTAAATCGGCTCCTCCTACTATACTCATACTCGAATATTGCGGAATGGCGTTGTGCAGGCACTCGCTACCAAGCCCACTGTCCATAGAATACCGTAACTACTATTACAATGAGACCAAATGCTAGTAATGCATTACAAGTCGTCGTCCGTGCCATCAGGGACAGTCGCATATTCCCTTCTTGCTCTAGCAGTACTCGATGGTCGTGTCCCCAGGTTAACATCGTCGAATCGTCTCGGTATCAGTGTCTGGAGCGAGGGTAACGATATGATAACGCGATTGAGATGATTGAGAATCAGTAGAAGAGTGCACCTACCTGCCACCATTTGCGGCCTGTGTGCCAGGGCAGGTTTGTATCCAGTCCTGCTTTAACCATCCTCCCTTTGATCCCCGCTCCGAGTAAGAGTCCAAAAACTGTGAGGAGGAACAACGAGACGATTAATTGGTCCCGCGGCGAGTCACGTTCTGCGATGCCATTCAGCGAGCTTGGGTCGAAGATATCAGTAGTTACATACGGAAGCAGCGTGCCTCCACATCTCCCTCCTTCCCTGTGGCTGTATCTGGGTCTGCATCACCAAGAGATGCGCCAGCGCAAATCGATAGGCCCTGATTTAGACACCATTGCTTCGTACAAGAGAGGCAGGGTTTGGAGGGATGATCTGGAATATCTAGACGGAGGATGGCGGACTTTGTCCCGAAACATATACCTGCTCCTCCGATGTAAAAAAAAACTGCGCAGAATCCTTGTACGGCCATGATGGCAACACCCACATTTACAGAAACTAGTGGCTTCCCATTTCTTGCTGAATGCGGTGGTGGAGGGGAGCTACAAGTAGCATCCGGTGTGAGATTTAACGTTGAGAAGGGACGAAGGAAGATATCCGACCGCACCAAACAAGTTAAGAAGAGCAACAACAAAGGAGTTGAAAAGTTGATCAACTTGAGACGGTGCATGACCGTGAGCGCGATTGGGAGAGTGAACTAACAAGCAAGGAGGAACACGCGCCGCGGTATCGACGCGTCGAATAGAGCTTACCATACTACTCCCAACCAACTCCCCGCAGCGCAAAATCTGGCACGCGTTGGATGTCCGCTGAATACGAAGACGTCCTTACTAACCAGCCCGTTGTTATCGATAACGTCTGCACCGAATATCTCCGCTTAGCTTCTTTCTCTTACTCGGTCCTTTTTCTCTAGGGCTCGGGAACAATCAAAGCAGGGTTCGCTGGTCAGGATCACCCGAAGTGCTTCTTCCCCTCATAGTGCGTCTTTCCCCTTTTCTGGTCGCGTGTGACCACGGGCCCTTGACGGCAGCTCTTGATGCTAGTGTTGGGCGGCCGAAGCACGTTCGAGTTATGGCAGGTGCTCTTGAAGGGGACGTTTTCATAGGCAGGAAAGCCCAGGAATTCAGGGGGTTGTTAAAGATCAAGTACCCCATGGAACATGGCATCGTAACCGACTGGGATGACATGGAACGCATATGGAACTGGGTTTATGCAGAGGAATTGGGCACAC
>QFDW01014277.1:0-21365 GCA_003315895.1 Lactifluus rugatus
TTTTTGTTTTTTTTTTTTTTTTTTTTTTTTTTTTTTTGAATTAGTGTTTATTGTTCCTGCTTGGGAATTGCGACAAGACATTCTAGGCTACTGACTACTAGAGAACAGATAATGGCCTAAGTACTCAAGGTACAGCGTGGTAAGTATATCGTGATCTGTATGGCATATTTAAGGGTGCGTTATGAACCGAGTCGGTGTAAGTGCGTGGTAAAAAAGGGTGAACGGTAGGTAGAATCATTTGAGATGAACAGGATAAGAAGAGAAGCTCTTACCCGACCTATCATTCGTTGTTGAGGAGTCTGTCAGGGGGATCTTGCCTCGGTGGCAGGGGTCTCAGGGTGGCCTTCGATAAGAAGACGAAGGTCCCTAGTAATCT
Source organism: Lactifluus rugatus (assembly GCA_003315895.1). Taxonomy (NCBI): domain Eukaryota; kingdom Fungi; phylum Basidiomycota; class Agaricomycetes; order Russulales; family Russulaceae; genus Lactifluus; species Lactifluus rugatus. Next base: position 377 of record QFDW01014277.1, read on the forward strand.
TGCACCTAAGAAGGTGGCGAAGATCATACGGCGTGGGGTGTGTGCAATGGTAGAGAGGCAAATGCTCCTGGTGAGGGGGCAAACCCAGAGTGCGTGTTGGAGGGTGTTGCGTGTAATAGTGGGTGGTGGTGGCGTGTGTTCTTCGTGGCTCCAGGCGCTGTCGTCAATGGAGTCCGCAGTGGTGTTGTGTTCGTAGGAACATGGGCATGTGGTATTATCACCGGCCGTGGGTCGGAAACGGTCGCTGTAGTCTGCCGTGAAGCAGTGGCCGTTTAGGAGTTGTAGGCCGTTGGCGAAGAGGCGTCGGTTTTTGTGTGAGAGTAAGCCTTCGACGAAGGCTGGTGGTGAGCGGGAGGGCGGGGCTTGGCAAGCGATCCAAGCTTTGTGGCGGGGGTCTTTAATGAAAGTCCCGTTGCTGAGATCTTCTCTCCAGCGGATGATCGCCTCGTCAGTAGAGTCTGGGGCGACTGGGTCGGTTATGAAGCGCTCCTGGAGAATTTCTGCGTGTCGTAATGCGTTTTGAAGGCCAAATATCCCCTTGACAGACTTCTTGAAGCCTCTAAATTCAACGGAAAGGTCTGGGTGAGCGATTAAAAGATGCGTAAGTAAGTCCGTGATCCTGCTCGTTTCGAATAAGAATGGGCCGGTTTCATGGGTGTTGCGTAAAGTAGACTGCGAGAGATAAGTAGGAATAAAGAATCGTATCCCTGAGCTTGTAAGGAGATGTTCTCGAGAGAGCGATGTAATAGCGTCTATGATGCAAAGTAAAAAAGTCTTAGTGCGTGAAGTATCAGTAGTGAAACCGGTTTGTAAGATGGCAGAATTGCCAAGCCGGCTAGACCAGGAGGCTCCTTTTGAGAGACCTGGGAGTCTAGGGTGACTGCGGAATATTATGGTTAGTATGCGGGGATTTGTTTTCGTAAGTAGGGTAGCAGCGGTGCATAATTGGTCTTTAGTATGTTCTAAGTAGAAAGAGACTTTTGGGTGTGACCAAGGTCCTTCTGCTGGGTGGCGTAAAGGGATGTATCTGCGTATTGGAGTTCTGGGGTTCCTCAACTCAACCAGAAGTCTGAGGGATGATGACGGGGATATGTATATCGGCCATAATTGTAATGCATTGTGGTTATTAATAGCTGTAAGTACTCCCGCGGAGGGGGGGAGTCGTTGCAAGCGGAGAGCGTACTGTAAGCGTAGTTTATGAAGCGTGTATTTGATCGGGGGAATCCCGACTAGGAAATGGAGCGGATCGGTGGGAGTGGTTTTGAATACTCCCATCATTTTTCTACAACCATCGTTCTGGGCCACTTGTAAAGTGGCCGTGAGGTTGTTTTGACGGGTACCTGTGAACCAAACTGGCGAGGCGTATGTTAGGATTGGAATAATAATTCCGTTGAACGCTTTTTTCCAGTTGGCAAACTGGAGGCCTCTGATCGAGTTACCTAGTATTCCGAGCCCGACGATTGTTGATCTGGCTCTGGCTGACATGATACTCACGTGTTTGTCCCATTTAAGGGATGGCGTGAAATGAACTCCGAGGTATCGGATAACTTCTTTTTGGCGAATGACATAAGGGCCGTGGGTCGCGTCCAAGAGGCCCAGTGCGTTGATGGGTGGCCCCAAAGTTTTGGGCCGGTGGCGGGCTGTGAAGATCATAAATTCCGACTTATCTTTGTCAAGAGATAGGCCGTTGGTCTTAAGCCAGTGGGAAGCCAGGTGGTAGGCTTGGCCTGCTCGGGTCGCTGCCACGCGGTATGTATTGCCACTGCTGACGATGCATGCATCGTCGACATAGAGTTGGCAGCTCGTGAATGGGGTAGGGCTTGACTCATTGAGGAGTCGGAGTAGTGGAGCGGTGTATAAAGCTGAGAGTATTGGCGAGAGTGGGGATCCTTGTGGGGTTCCAGTTTGGGCCGTTATCTCTGGTTGCGTGTGATTGTTGAATGCGATGTGAAGTTTCCTGTTTTCCAAAAAGTCGGCCGTCCAACCTGTTATTTGTTGTGGGAAACCGAGGAGTTGGAGGACTCTGCAAGCGCGTGAAGGGTCAATATTGTCGAAAAAGCCAGAGATAGCGCAGAAGATAGCACACGCGGTGTGCTTTGCTTTGATAGTGGATTCGACGAGGTGGGTGAGGTGTAATGCGGCATCTATGGCGGAGGACTGGTTTCTACTTCCGAATTGAAGTCCTGGTAGGAGATTATGCACGTTGATGTCCTGCATGATGCGTCTGGCGATTATCTTCTCCAACAATTTGCCTGGGCATTCTAGGAGACTTATCGGGCGGTAGGCTTTCGGGAGTGCGTAATCATCTTTGTCTGGTTTGGGTATTACCACTACTTTGGCGTGATGCCACGGGTGGGTTCTATGGGTTAGACAAGCAGAGAAGAGAGCAGTAAAGCGGTTTGGATTTCCTTTAAAGGCCCATTTAAGCAACTTGTAGCCGATTCCGCTGAGACCTGCTGCGGACGTGTTAGACATGGTTTTCAGGGCAGTCGAGATTTCGTCAGCTGTGACGTCCGCGTGATGTCGTGTCTCCCGGGGTGGGGGGTCCCAGAACTGGTAGATCGGGACGTCCTCCTTTTTTGACGGGAAGAAGCGTTTCTGTAGGAGGTTTGTCATCTCCGTTCAATCAGTGGTGATTGTGGCCTCTGGTGTTTTGAGGCCATGGATATGCGTTTCGGTTCGTCCTTTCCGCCATCTGGTCGCCAGCCAGAGTTGTTCGGTGTTACAATTCTGTAGGAAGGAGTTAGCGTAGTCGCGTTTCGCCCATAATAGGGTGTCGCAGAGGTCGTGATATCTTTGGCGTTTCATTTCTTGTGGAGCGTGGATGTACGTGTTCAGTGCGTGTCTGCAGTCCTCGTTCCACCATCGCAGACCTTTCTTCGATGGTTTTCCTCTTTTCGGGAAGAATAAGTCGCACGTGCGTGAGATATCGTCTAGAAGTTGTAGTCCGCCTTGCTCGACGTCCTCTCTGTTGTGGAATCGTAAGTTTGGTTGGATGTGTTTGAAGTGGTCGATCCAGCTCCGTTCCCAGGTGTCGTCTATAACGTGCCCTTGGGGTGGGTCTTCTTCGTTTGGTGTTTCACGGCCGATCGGGAAGATCGTCCATGTGAGTGCTGCGTGATCGGAACCGAGTGAGTCTGTAAATGATATACTTATGTCCGATATCATATTTTGGACTATCATAGGTTGGTTGAGGATGACGAGGTCTAAGACCGACGGTTTTTGTCCCGTGCGGCCTTTCCAGGTCGGTTGTCTAAGGGGGTTAGCGCATATGAGGTTTTCTCGTAGGAGCCACTGTTCTACGTGTTCACTCCATGGGGAGTTATCGACGTCCAACGGGCTCCAGAGGGAGCTATGCATGTTGAAGTCTTCTGCTAGGATTGTAGGGACATCGCGTTTGATGTGGTTGTTGAGTAAGTGTGCGAGGTTGTGTCCATGGTCCGGTACTTCGTGGTATACGTTGACGATTTCGATGTTTTCTCCTTCCGGGAAGGAGAGGGAGATCGGTAGGCACGTGGGGGTAAGTAGTGGTGACGTCGTGTCGACCAGCGCGGAACATGTTTCTAATAGGGAGTTGCGTATATAGGTTAGTACTTTTACCGATTCTCCAGGTCGGTGGGGTGGTGTGAAGGTCGTCCACTGTGGGTGGTGGACTCTGCCTTGGACTTCTAACCTGCGTGGGTTGGAGTCTGAGCGTCTTGTACTTATCGTGTTGAACCAGGGTTCTTGAAAAAGTACGATGTGTGCGTGTGTCGTTTGAAGCGTTGCGTGTATAAAAATGTTTCTGCGGTGGATATTGACGGACATGACTATGATTGGGTGTATGTTCATGTTTGGGTCTTGGTGAGGGGTTTGTAGCGGCGAAGTCGTTCCATAGAAACCCAGTTGAGTTCCTTTTCTGTGAGGGATTTGAATTCCTCTTCTGTCGGCGGTGTGTCTGTAGTGCCTAGTTTCCAGGCTAGTGAAGTTCGGAGCGGGGCTTCTTCTGTGTTTACGAAGGTCGCCGGTCGGGGTCTTGGGTGGGTGGGTTCTTTGATTTCGCCTTCTTCTTCAGAGGATTCTGAAGGGGATGGGGTGTGGTATTCTTTATGTATTGGGCAGGACGTGTCGCCCACGTAATGCCCTAGGCCTTTGCCTTTCAGGGGGGTTTTTGGGTTTCTTACCATCCATGCTGTGCAGTTTAGGCATTTGGCTTGGCAGTCGCACTTTCCGACTTCCTTGTGTTTACCTAAATTGGTGCAGGCTAATGCGTGATCTTTTTTGGCGTGTCGGAGGCCGCACAGGCAGCAGATTACAACTTCTTCTTTGAAGGAGCAGTGTTCGGTTGAATGACCAAGTCTCCAGCATCGACGGCACTGAGAGAAGAAAGGTCGAAAAAGTTTTAGTGTGATGTTTACCTTTTCCCCGAAGATGAAAGGCGGGGATTTGAGTAGTCGGGGAATTATTGTCCCTTTAAGGTCTACCACCGACAGTTGTGCGATGGTGTGGGTTGCGTCATCTGGGATGTTCTGGCGTAACCATGTCGGGTCCCCGGCGAAGAGGAGGTCTTTGCATGACGGGTTTAGTTGTAATTGTTCTCGTACGAGGGTTGGGGATCCTATAGAGCCGTCTTCGTTGCGGGGGATGGGGACTCCATGAGCCAGGATGTAAGAGTGTCCCTTTCTAGGGCAGAGATACGAATCCTTGAAGGGTTCAAGCAAAAGTTCTCGGATGTTGTACACGTCATTTAGGTTTGGACTTTGTGCGAAGGTAAGGATGAAAGTATGGGAGCTCTCCCTTGCCCATCTACCGGTGAGTAGCGTTAGTTCTGGTCCTCCTACTACCTTGTGTCTTTGTAGTAGGGCTCGTTGAAGGTCTCTAGTGATCGTCCCTTGATCTCTGCGGGGCGGTTCTCCTAGGAGAATGGGTGTGCGTCTATATATCATGAAATCCGTGCCTCCCGTGGTCGGGAATTCCTTAGGTTGCATCTTGCGTTTGTTGGAGGGTTTCTGCGGGGGGTTCAGGTATAAGTCAATTAAGGCGGGGAGAGGGAGGGTTGGAGAGGCTATAGGCCTTCCATATCGGGCTTTGTAAGTCGCCAGAATCTGTTGACGTGTCATTTTCATCAGTTCCTCTTTGGTGAGTGACGTTTGAGGTGTTCGTGCCGGTTTCGTTGGTAGTGGTTGGCATAGAGCCGGCTTGGTCGGTTGTTGGGCTTTGTTGGGTGTTTTCGGGGGAGGGCTCGTCTGTTGTTGGAGGGCTTGTGCGAATGAGACTGATTTCCCCTTCTTTCCAACTAGGGACCAGGAGTCTTCCCTTTCCTGGTTGGCTGATTTCGTCGAATCGAAGTCCTCCTCCATAGGGATGGCGTCGGTGTATGAGGCGAGTGTTTCTTGTCGGGCCGGTTTCAGGTTCGATGCAGGCGGGTTTGGGTTCAGAATTGGCCTTGTAGATGGCCCGGGTTGTGTGTCGTTTGATCGGGGTTTTTTTTGGGCTGGTTGTTCGTGTTCGGTATGGTCCCATCCTACCTGGCTCCTGCTTCGGAGCTCTTCTTGAGTGGGTGCTAATGGGAATTCGTCCAGTTGGGGGATCTGCGGGGGGAGGTGTCTGGTGTTTGCCGGTAACTGCAGGGTGTCATGTGTTAGTAGCGGGGAGGTCGGTTGTGAGTCAACCAGACGTTCTACTCGTTCCATACGTGCGAGGATGTTGTTGACCTCTTCCGATAGCCAGTCGCATTGAGAGGTGAGGGATTTCACTGCTGCGGTAGAATCAAGCATCTCCACGTCTTCGTCTTGGAGAGGCAGGTCGATCTCTGACGGTGTAGGAGTGGACACCGGGGTACCTGTAGGGGTATGATCGTTATCTGAATCGGTGGCTTTACTTTTGCCTTTGTCGGGTCTCGATCCGATAGGGTTATGGCGAGCATTTTTCTTGGCCGCTTTGGCCGTGGATTTCTCTGATTTGAGGCTCTTAACGGCCGCTATGCGGGCTTCTTCTTGATCAGCTTCTAAAGCTAGGCGTGTTTGGCGTTTGAAAGTGAGGAGATCAGTCACGTGGTGTTCTTCTATCTGCTTCTTCTGTAGCTCGAGGTCCTGGTTCAATTGTGACCGGAGGGTCTCAATAGCAATCTGGTTCTCTGATCGGAGGCGTTCTTCGAGGACGCGGCGTTCCATGTCACATGCGGTTTTGGTTTCAGTGAGCATCTCTGCCCATTTCTGTTGGTGGTGTTCTCGGCCTTGCTCGTCACAGGCAGCTAGGGCTTCTCTTTTGTATTGTCCAAAGGCGTTTTCTCGGGCTTCTTTGGTTATCTTCGGGAGAATTTCGGTGAGGATGTGGTTCGCCATATTTTTGATCCATGCGGCGATCGGTGTGGCGTCCTCTGCATCGTTGTTTTCTGCATGTAGGATTTGATCGATAACCTGTTGTTGGATTTCCGTCAATCGGGCGGTTTTCCACTCCTCGGCCTCGTAGGCGATCTTTGTGTGTTCACGGTTGAAGCAAGTTGAATGGGCGATTTTGAGGTCTATTCCTAGTGTTAGTGCGGTTTCCTGAAGGACTGGTTTGTAGTCCTCTGTCGTGGATTCTAGGCATTTGTTACAGATCTGCCATGCGTCTGGGTTGTGGGTAGCGTCCGTGAAAAAGTCACGTAGGTCTAGAGTCGCAGCTTGTAGGCGTCGGATCAGTACGTGGTCGTTTACCTCATTGTCTCTCCATGGGGTGGTGGACCAGGCGTAGCGTTGGTTGAAAGGGCCCATAGTCATTCTGAGGCCTTGTCTAATGGAATCTAGGAGGCGGTTAGTGAGTAACAGCCAGAGGCTCTTCTTCGTGGCTTCTGGGTTGTTGGCGTGAAAGCCCTGACTGAGGACGGCGTGGATGCCTTCGATAGCATCGATCAGGATTTGAGCATTTGTAGTCGGTATGTCTTCGAAGATAGCGGGATATAATGGCGTAAGAGGAGTGTTGTCTTGTTGAGGTCCACCAGCTACGAGTTGGACTTCTAGTCGACCAGGCGGGAGGGGAGGAGGGGGGGCTTCAATGGCCATAACATATGGGTTGAGGGTTGGCGTTGAGGGAGGGTTGTCGTCGTTCATGACGGCGTTGAAGGGTTTGTGTTCGTGGATATGAGGTACACTGTCGTCTCTGTCTTGTCTTTGGTGTAAGGGTCCACAATCGTCGTCTTGGGTCGCGAGGATACCAGGCGTGTTCCAAGGGAGATGGTGGTGGTTGAAGGCCAAGAAGGGATGTTACTTTTTTGGTTGTAAATGCATTATCTTATTCTTCTGATATCATTTATGCAATCTTGGAAAAATGGCACACAGAAATTGTGTATTTCACATGACCTATTCTGGGTCACATGGCACTTTACTAATGTAGAGACATTCCCTATTGAGACAGTAATAACTCCCCTACAAATGCCTAAAAAGGGTCGTGCAGCCTGCACACAGATCCAAAATATTAAGAAGGCCTATTCAAAAAAGCTACAGGTGCTGAAAGAAAGGGAACAAAGTAAGCATTGCACTTACAATCTATCTGAAATGACTCAAATGTCTTGCAGCCACAGAAACACTTGATTGGGTTGAAGGACCAGAATACAATACCCAGGATGAGACAGAGAATAAACAGTCCTCAAGTGATTCAAGTGATTGTGCTGAAATTGTCGAGGACTCTGCATTAAAGCGCTGCCCTCCAGGAAGCACAGCAGCTTGTAGAGCAAGCCTAGAGGGATGTGCGTGCCACCCAAAAGTGGCAAAGCCAATACATCGGGACATCAAGGGAGACAAAGTGCAGATGAAAAAAGGCCACAGAAGCCCTGGCATCCAAGGGCTTCCTCTCAATTCAAGAATTCATGTTAAGGAAGAAGGAAAATGATGTCAAGAATGAACAGATGTATGCCAAGGCCAGAGCAATTGGCATTCTTGGGCCAAATCCTCTCTAACAGAAGGAGGAATCCTCCAGCAATGAAAGTCATCAAGTTATGTCACAAGTCTGAGTCATTAAGACTGGGAGCCAGCTGCAAAGTGTCCACATTGTGGCCAAAGAAACAAGAGATAGCTCTGTAGAAGGGGACCCAGTCACATTACATGTCATCCAGCCACAAATCACCCATATTGTGGAAACTGACAACAGCTCTGTGAAAGGGGACACAGAGAGACTTCCAGCCACATTAAATGTTGTTCAAAGGTGTCACGGTAATCAGCAATGGAGTGTCCAACATGTTTGTCCTCTTCCTGAGGAATTGGAAGAGAGTTCTGTAGAGGCAGACTCACAGAACAAGGAGAATGCTAGAGAAAGGGGAGACACACCTGCTGCTATCAAATTTGACTCCCAAACCCTTCCCCAGCCCAAAGACCCCCATGTGGTTGTCTAGCAAATGCTGAATAACCTTCGCCACGGCATAATTCCAGATGATCTGACATTTCCAGTGGCTGTGGATCAAGCGTTGGATGTGCTTCGTGATCACAGCCTGCTGCTTGGTGTACAAGCTCAGTTGAATGTGAAGCTGAAGGATACAACAACTGACCTTACACTGTGCAGTCACATCATGGCCATGCTGGGCCTGATCAATGTGTTCTTGAATGAGCACATTGCATGCACATGGAGGCAGGTGTCTGTCATTGTTGCTGCTTCTGAGGGATGAGAGATCAGCTATACATGAAAAATCAGACGGTGGGTACTCACCTTTGTGTGGTTAGGCCAGCTTTCTGCCCACCAGTATGCCCAACCACAATGTAGTGTCCTGAACAATAAAGATGTCACTGAGGAGATCAAGATCAGATTGATGGAAGCCAGGAAGGGGGGTGTTTTCAGTGCAAGCAATGTGGTTGATATTGTCGCAAGTCCCAAGATGCAAGCCCACTTTGAAAAGATTGGCATGTGCAAGCAGTCCATCTCAGAAAGGACTGCTCAGAGGTGGCTCAAATCGTTGGGCTGGTGATATGGAAGACATCCCAACAGGATGTATGTGGATGGGCATAAGCGAGCAGATGTGGTTGAATACCAACGCACATTTGTTGGTTGTTGGGGCAATTACAAGTCTTGGTTCCATTTAGATAGTGATGAGAATCCCCTTCCAATTCCTACTGAATATCTACTTTCGACCACTGAAAATGTTTTGTGCCTCATTCTTGTGACTTACAATGAGTCAACTTTTTTCCAGAATGATACCAGAATGATCTACTGGGGGCATCAAAGCACTAGTGCTCCAAAGCCTAAGGGTGAGGGACAGTTCCTCATGATTTCTGATTTTTTGTCCACAGAGTGGAGTCCTCTGAGAGATGATAAAAGGTGTATTGTGCCCAATAACTGTTACGGCTCCACTGGGCCAGGTGCCAACAAGGCAATCTGGGGTGACTTGACTGGAGTCTAGCAAGGTGATTGTGTTGCCCTTCTAGTCCAGAGGTGTCCTGTCTAAGAGTTGAGGTGGTCTAGTTATCCTCAAGTCTTCTAGTTACATCTATCGTGTGTTCCCAATATTAGGGCTAACTGTCCATGATCTTCTTGTGTTCCCAATGCTAGGGTGACTGTCCAAGGGCTTCCTTGCGTTCCCAATGCTAGGGCAACTGTCCGAGGTCTTCTGTATAGTTGGGGTTCTTGCTACCCAACTATCTGCTCAAGCTATAGGGTCACTCGATAGTGACGACATGCAATGGCTCTATGGGGTGTGCTGGGACTGACCCAGTCACGGAAGGTAGGGATTGGAGAGATGAGAGGGGAGTGAGCTAAGTTGAGGGGTTGCTGCTGGATTAATTCAGCTAAGCAGAGAGGAAGGGAGAAGATAGTGGATTCAAGTAAAACAGTAAAGACAAAGCTGGGGTACAAGCTACCAGTCTTTGTCCTACTTATACAGTTCACTCTTCAGTGAGGGCTTAAGGCCATTCGCTGTCATGTATAGTACAAGATAACAGAGAAGCATGCGAGTGTGTAAGGCCACTTGCTGTTATGTATAGTACATGCCACAAGGCCGAGATAATTAGAGAACCCCATGAGGGCTTAAGGCCACTCGTGGATAAGGGAACATAGGGCATTTCCTTAGTCAGTCCATGATAATAACTGTATGGGATATCACTAACTTACCCACTTAGTGAGGCTTGTATTATCTTCAAACCAGGAAAGATGTGTGATGGGTGGTTCAACACCAACTACCTTCTCACTCAAGTCCATTGTGCCATTGATATTTTTGAGTGCAAGGCTAATGGATGGGCTCAGGCCTTATTCCTTTTTGAGAATGCCCCTTCTCACCAGAAGTGGGCCTTGGATGCAATCTCGGCATGAAAGATGGTCAAAGGTGTACCCCCTATCAATTTGTGTCTTTATGCATATCACACTCATACTACTCATCACTTCTTGAGCACCTAGAAAAGGCTAGACACATCATCAAGATAGCCTACGGATGTGCCCTGGTGTGTTGCCCAATGGTAATGCACAGTCATTTTATTTTCTGGATGACCACCCCACCATGCCTGGGTAGTTCAAGGGCATGGAACAAGTCATTCACAAGTGTGGTCTCTGGCCCAGTCAAGGACTCCATGCATAATGCCAAGATTTCAAATGCCCCCCAAATCACACAGATTGCTGCTGCCAGTGGCTTCTGTTCATTTAGTCAGACTTCATCACACAGAAGTCTCAACTGGAGGAGGAGATTGAATTATGTGGCCATCTATGTGACTTCTATCTAAAATATCACTGTGAACTGAATTTTATCGAACAATACTTGGGTGCAGCAAAGTTTTGATTTCAAGCGGCCAAGCATGCAGGGACAATGAGTGAGATGGAGCAGATTGTCATTAAATGCCTTAATGATGTCCCCTTAACACAAATCTGGCAGTAAGTCTTTCTTTTTTCTTTTTTTCTGGTCCTATCAGATATGCAAATAGGTCTGCACAGTTTGTTGCAGCATATTGAGAAGGCCTTTCTGGTTCACAAGCAGCTTGGGTGAATAGGAAGTACTATGGACATTGCACCTTACTACTAGAAATGCTTGCTGCTGTTCTTAAAGATAATTAATAGGTCTAATAACATTTATATTTTGTTGGCAAATATTCTACATCATGTCTGAGTTGATATTTGGGTATCCATGGGCATCTTCTGTAAGGAGGCACTCTGCCACTCTTGAATTTGTGTAAATCACATGACCTTAACCCTAGGGTTGAGGCTTATATAACCCATGCTTGTTTCTGATGTCCACTACCTTACAGAGAACTCATTATGTGTAGGTTTTTTGTTGTATATGGAATCTTGAAGCTTAAACTACATTGAAACTGGTTTGGGTCTAGAGACTGGGGCAGGTTGGAGAGGGGGGTCAGTCATTGCGACTTCAGATGTTGATGATTTCTTGTCACAGTACTGGTGCATCTGCAAGTCATAAGAAAGAACTGATCTGAAAGGTGGCATAGTCTTATGAGCTTTAGAATGATATCTTTTGCTTTCTGAATATAGCATCGATCCTATTTAGCTTGGATCTAAGAGAAGCGCATAGCAGGATTGAAGACTGTAGAATCAAGTCAGAGGTTAGAGCAATGCTGCAACAGACATCAATTCAAAGACTGACACATCATGATGACATATGCATCTGTATTATCCATCCAAATATAGTATTTCTTTGCCCATCGCAGGCTGATTTCCATACAGGGCCAGAGCTTCTTGTATTGTTTTCTGAGTCTTTCCCACTCAGTCATAAACATCTTAAAAGTAAAGATCATATGCATTAAAACTGGTGTGGATTTGGACAACATGCTTTGTTGAAATATGTGAGAAACCTGTCATTGTGTGAGCGCCTGTCTATGGGTTAAGTTGATGACTCACACTCAAAACCAATTCTAACCCTTCAAGAATATACCAATCACCTTCCAACAGTTTCCAATGAGAGAAGTCACACAAATTAGTGTTAAAAAACTGATTGATAGCTTGTAAAGTTTTCATTTAGTCTCCACTGTGGTACTGTCCAGTTACTGAGACAAACTTACCAGCTGGAGAGCTCTGAGGCATTCCAGCATTGTATAAACTGAATCCCACCTTGTCTTTACATCCCTTAGAAGTTGTGCCTCAGGAACTTGGATTGTAACACATTTGCCATTCTTATCAATGGCAGTGAACCACTTTTGTTCATTTCTGGCTCAGATGAACTCACGAAAGTGTTCCTTGCATTGGTCTGAAGAGTGTAATAGATGGATGACTCTGTGAGCATGCTTGAGGGGATCATATTTGATACTTGTAAACCATTCTTTGAGGTCAGAATTGCTATGGGCATTATAGCAACCATCCAGTTGCAACTCAGCAATATCTTCACCACCGTCAATGTCATTGTCATCATCATCATTGTTGTTATTGTTAGCATGAAACATGTGGACTGTATCAACAGAAACTTTAAGATTGGAGAGATACTGTTCAGAAACAGAAGTCACGGATGAAATAATATGAGATGAGTAGATGTTAATGATGTGTGCGTAACACCAGACATGGTGTTTAAGGTGATTGAAGTCGAACCCGATAGCTGCCTCACATTCAGTGAGCTAAGACTCCAGCTCTTGCATGGCTACAGCATTGTTCTTAGCGTTATCAAGCGTAAAGTAGCCAATCTACAAAAGAGTAAGGCAATGTGCAAATAGTTATCACATGCATACATACCTTGAGTGTAATACCAGCCTGATCAAGTAGGTATAGGATAGTCTTCGCTATATTGATGCCTGTGTGTTTCTTTTTGAGGCGATGAAAGCCAATAAGTGCAGCATTAAGTGCAAGGCGTCCACTTGACTTGTCATATGAGATCCAGTAAGCAGTCAATGCTAAGTAGGATTCTAAATTTGCATTTGACCAGGCATCAGAGGTAAAACTGATCCACCCACAGGACTTCTATCACTGAAAATGGTTAATAAAGTGGAGAGATAAAATGCATATATGCTTATACCCATATACCTATAGAAAGATCCAATTTCAACTGTCCAAATAAATCCTACCATCAACTAATGATTGCTTCTCTTATCTTGTCATGGCGGAGGATGTCAGCATTGATGAGTGTCTCACAAAGAACCATATATAACTTTCAAAACTCAAGGCATTCTACAACACAGATCGATTGAAGACTTGTGAGAGTATGAAAGAACATAAGATCATTGGGACTCATCTGGTCATCTGCAACTACAAAATGAACAAGATGCTCTAGAAATACTGCTGGTGAGAACAATGAAACATTCCGGTTGTGTTGGTTGCAAGCCTTTTGGGTGGATGCATCATGCGATTCAGTTAATAACTTGTATTCACATTTATGCTGCATAACTACTTTATCATACTCCTCACCATGTTTGTTGTAGAGATCCCTTCAGAGATTTGAGCTCCCAGTTTTTGGCCTATAGATATAATTGGCTATACCATCAGGGAGTGTAGACTTATTGGAGCTATATTTCTCACTGTTGTCATAAGCATGCAGAATAAATACCAGAAGGCCAATACATACGAGCATAGCTTGCAGACTTTGGGGGGAGGCACTTCTCCCTTTGAAAAAAACTTGCCTTGAGGGAGTTTGATGCCAGTGAAGAATGGAAAAGATCAAGAGCTGCATTTGTGTTAGCTCACACATTAAGGGTGTCAATTTGTTGGAAACTTGTGCTCTGAGGCTCTAGCTCAGGCAAGGGATTTGAAGGACCAGAGTCAGATATCTTGTTGTGATCTTCTATCCCTTAAAAGCTAAATTCTTTGCCACTGATGACTGCATTGAGTTGGATGGTAGCTGCCTAGATTAACTGGTAAGTTTCAAGACTCAAAGTGCATAAAAGCGACCAGGAAGGTCACCTTTGATCAGGCCTGGGATAAGCCAATGGAATGTGCATTCATCACAAAAAAATCCTTAGTATCATGAGGGCTAAATAGCACATGTATTGTCTACAAGTCATTGAAAGGCCTACAATAATTTTAACAAATTAAATGTAATTATAATGGACTTCTTTTTTATTTACAGTGACTCAAAAAACCCATCCAATGTTTGGTACTTTTGGATTTGCATTAAAGTAATAAATCGAATTAAATAGATAAAATTATGAAACTATTAGTCAGCATAGTCATATATCTTAGCTTTCTAACACACTAATAATCACATGATTTGATATATAGAATCCTGAGTTATTCAATATTTTCTAGGGTAGTATTATTGGATGGGTTTTTTTGCTTAGGTTTAAAGTATCTTTTAGTACTTTGTATAGCCTCCCTTTGCCTTTATTACAGCTTCTACCCTCCTAGGCATACTTTCTATAAGATTTTGGCATGCCTCCTTTTCAATTTTATTCCACTCTGCCTCTGCTCTCTCCCATAATTCCAATATTCTCTTGGATGGCTCTGGATACTCTGCAAGCTTGATTTTCAGAATTCTCCAGAGGTGTTTAATAGGGTTGAGGTCTGGAGATTGGGCAGGCCAGACCATTACAATGTATCCATGGTCCTCAAACCACTTTTTGGCTCTTTTGGACTTGTGTTTTGGATGATTGTCCTGTTGGAAAATAATGTTAGATGCTGTCTTGCCATAGTACTCCAGACTTTGTTAGAGCTTATCCTGCAAAATCTGAGTATACAGCTCTGCATCCATTTTCCCATCAATCTTATATCCATATCCCACTCCTTCCCACAACATGCAGCCCCACATCATCAAGGATCCATCTCCAAACTTCAGAGTTCCTTCTACCACCCTATTACTAAGTCCCTCTCCTGCCTTCTTCCATGCCCACTTCTTCCCATCTGAGCCCAAATGATTGATTTTAGTTTTATCAGACTAGACAACCTTCTTTCAGTCCTTCACTGTCCAATCTTTGTGGGCAATAGCAAAATCCATCCTCTCTCTTCTATGCCTCTAAGATAAGAAAGGTCTTTTCTTCTTCACCGCTGCCTTTATGCCTGTCTTCTTCAGCAGATTCCAAACTGTCTAGGCTGAAAGTGGCTGGTTTGTAACTTCCTGAAGGGTTTTGGTGACTTGAACAGCCAGCAGTTTCAGCTTTTCCAGTGGCAATGAGCTTAGTGGCATAGCGCAAATCATTTTTAGAAAGCTTGGAAGGACAGCCTCCAGAGGACTTTCTTGAGTATGGATGGTATCTTGAGCAAAGTCTGGAAATGGTAGACATAGATGCATCAGTCTGGGATGAGATTTGAGAGTGTGAAATGCCAGAATCAAGCTGGGATAGAATGAGGTTGGTTTGAGCAGTTGAGAGAGCTTTCAGAATGATAATTGAAGATATTGTTATGGTTTGTTGATGGGATTCAACAAAATGTCGAACATTAATCATGTGACAAGCCAAACATAACACAATAAGTTGGTCTAAAAGGCATAGAAACATTATTATTTAGTTTAAAAGCCTTAGCAAAAAAACCCCATCCAATGATATTACCCTAGAAAATATTGAATAACTCAGGAGTCTGTAGATCAAATCACATGATTATTAGTGTGTTAGAAAGCTAAGATATAAGACTATGCTGACTAATCTTTTCATAATTTTATCTATTTAATTTGATTTATTATGTTGATGCAAATCTAAAAGTACCAAACATTAGATGGGTTTTTTAAGTTACTGTAAAGGCCATTTAAGGTTATAAAATGCCTTATCAGGCTGACAAGGCTTGTCTCTGATTGTTATTTTGACAATGCATTGTGTTGATCATATTGCCTTGTAAGCCCTTGTAAGCCTTGTTTGCCCTTGCTAGCTTTTTTTGCCTTTGTCAGCCTTTTTTTCCCTTTTAAGCCTTTTTTTCCCTTATAAGCTCTTACAAGCCTTGTAAGGCTTAAATGCCTGTAAATAAATAAAAATTATTTTTACTCTTTCTTATCTTATCTTATCTTATCTTAGAAGCTCTGATAATCTACAATTTCTTTTAATCTATCTACTAATCTATTCTTGCTTTTATTATATTTGACTTTTAACCCTTTATTTGAAATTATATACAATTTCTGAAATACTATTTGAAATATAGTATATTTAAATGAAATCTTATCAAAGAAAGCAATATAAGCTTAAGATTAGAAATTGGCCAGACTGGGGTTTGAACCCAGAACCTCAGAATATATTACTGGGTGCTCTAACCACTAAGCCATCTGGCCCTAAGCATAAAAGGATGGTTTCTGCTATATAATAGATAACTTATCTAGGGAACTGTATAGATTTTCAGGATCTGTACAGGTCATGAGTAAGGGTATTGGTAGATATAGGTAAAGGGGCAGATTTTCATACCTGTGAGCTTAAAATCAAGCCTTAGATTGAGCCAAGTGGTCAAAACATGATTGAGTTATGACCAAATTGATTATTTTTGTCACACCTTTGTCTGTGGACTGATGCATCTATTAGTTTTTTATTGTTCCTTATGATACTTATGGTACAGGTTCCCTGACTCCTTTCAAAGGGTGCATGTGCCTGCTGCATATGATACGTCATGTGATACGGTATGTGTTCACATTTTGATATGGACCTGATTTACTCTAAGTCTTGCTATTTCCTTCAAATAATATACAAGCCATAAGATATGATGTAAGGATAATCAAGGATTGTATAGCATTGTAATAGCTTTAGAGGCTCAACAGTAGCCTTATAATTACCTTTAAAGGTATCTCTTTTCACCTTACAAGGGTATTAAAGGGCATTAAAGGGCATTAAAGGCTAGCAAAGGCTCTTGAAAACTCTAAATGTTATACAAGCATTTTTCATCTTACAATTGAAAAGTCAGCCTTGTTTTCTCAATTATAAGGCCTTTAATTGATTTAGTAGCCTTGTATAAAATTTTATTATCCAAAAGCCCTTATAGTAATCAGACTTTTTTTGTGATGTAGTTAGCAGATGAGTGGTGACATGTGGATATGCAGATATGCCATGATGTCAGTTCGAGTCAATAGTTATTTATAAATTTATGTAATTACATATGTATATGATGTTGATATAGTCTGTCAGCAAGCATTGTTGAGGCATGAGCAACTCAAAGTGTGTTGTAGACTTTTGCTTGTAGTCTTGGCACTACATACAGTATCCTTTTTCAGAATACCAAGTGCAAGTGAATGGCATAAAAAAGACAAGATGAGGACCTTGAAAAGTGAGACAGGCCATGGCAACTGGTGAGTCACAAGTGAGTGCTGCCCTGAGGCACGTCCACAAGGTCAGTGGAGTCAATGTTTATCAATTTTGCCTAATAAGGTATCATAAAGACAGGTAGCACAATCAAATACAATTAACCTTCAGTACAGGATGCAACATAGAACTGCTAGAGTAGTTACAGTAGTAGAATAAAGAAAGCTAGCTTGAAGCCTGCCACTTTTTTAACGGCTAATCACCATCAGTGTTACAGACTAACTAAGGAAATGCCCTATGTTCCCTTATCCATGAGTGGCCTTAAGCTCTCATGGGGTTCTCTGATTATCTTGGCCTTGTGGCGTGTACTATATATAGCAGCGAGTGGCCTTATGCACTCGCATGCTTCTCTGTTATCTTGTACTATACATGACAGCAAATGGCCTTAAGCCCTCGCTGAAGAGTGAACTGTATAAGTAGGATAAAGACTGGTAGCTTGTACCCCAGCTTTGTCTTTACTGTTTTACTCAAATCCACTATCTTCTCCCTCTCTCTCTGCTTAGCTGAGTTAATCCAGCAGCAACCCCTCGACTTAGCTCACTCCCCTCTCATCTCTCCAATCCCTACCTTCTGTGACTTGGTCAGTCTAAGCACACCCCATAGAGCTGTTGCATGTCGTCACTATCGAGTGACCCTATAGCTTGAGCAGATAGCTGGGTAGCAAGAACCCCAACTATACAGAAGACCTTGGACAGTCGCCCTAGCATTGGGAACGTGAGGAAGCCCTTGGACAGTCACTCTAGCATTAGGAATACAAAGAGATCGTGGACAGTTAGCCCTAATATTGGAAACAGACGATAGATGTAACTAGAAGACTTGAGGATAACTAGACCACCTCAACTCTTAGACAGGACACCTCTGGACTAGAAGGGCAACACGATCACCTTGCTAGACTCCAGTCGAGTCACCCCAGATCACCCTGTTGGCACCTGGCCCAGTGAAGCTGTAACAATCAGCAAGTTGAGTTTCAATTTGACACTACAACCTCTTAAAGCCAAAACAGGTAGCCCTATGTCCAGATGATGACAGCAGACACTGTAAGATCCAAAATGGTGGAAAGCCTACCAAAAAAGGTTGAACATTATAAAATTTCTGCTATTAAATGGCAACTTTGTACTCAGCCAATTTTCAGAGGGTGGCAGAGGTTGGGAAAATCATCCACTTAAGTGGATGACTTTTCTCACAGCTTATATTTTTAGTTACCTATCAGAAATTTATTGTAAAAATGGGGGAAAACTCCAGAGCACAGAGAGATTTTACTTAACATTTTTTTTTGGAATCTATATATATATGACAAGTACAACCATAACTCTCATGTACAATAAAAAAAAGTTAGTAATATGAAGGTCAAGGCAGCAGAGGTGGTGATAGCTGGATTGTGCAGGGGCACTGGGCAGTGCTATGCTTGAACTAGGTGTGCAGAGTAAGTACTGGAATGGGAGTGGGTTGGCTTCACCTGGGTGGTGACGTGTTGATGTGCTGGATTGAACGTGGGTTGGCTGGGTCAGGGGCGTACGAGCAGTGACTTGCTGGAATGGGGGTGGGTCGGCTGCATATGGGAGGTGGCCTGCTGGATTGGAGGTGTGCCCAGGTGATGGCGTGCTAGAATGGGGTGGGTCAGCTGCGCAAGGGGGTGGCCTGCTGGTTGGAGGCATGCTCAGGTGATGGCATGCTGAAACAAGGGTAAGTTGGCAATGCGATAACGTTCTGAATTGTAGGTGGGTTGGCTGCATATGGGGGGTAGCCTCCTGGATCGGGGGCATGCCAGGTAATGGCATACTGGAATAGGGTGAGTTGGCCATACGGTAATACAGTAGTGCCAGTGTGGGGTACTATATCGAGAGGTGGCATGTCAGGTGTGAAGGTTCTGGCATCCTGGCCGGCAGAGGTGCTGGGTATGTAATCAGGGGTGCACAGAGAGGTCTTTGATGGAAAAAGTTGATTGCAGTGTCTCAGTTGATGGAATCTTGACTGGGCACATAACAGGGGTCAGTGTGTCCTACATGCTTTCATCACTCTCTAACAATATGGGGCATAAGAAATCAGTTTTGAATGCCATACTAGAGGATCTTAGCATAAACCTCATAGTAATTTAGTATCAGAGTCTCTAGGCTCTCATGTAAACTCTGGCTTGCATTCAGGCTCAGGCTGGAATTGTATATTTGGTGGAACCGCACCATTGACTTCTGTGAACTTAGTTATGGCATGTTTGTGGCCTTTCATGAATGCCGTAGCTTCACCATTCTACTTTATCTCAACCTTTGGCATCTGACCTAGTGGTGGCATAGAAATGTGACTCAATTTTGTAGAGCCAATGATACAACTTGTTGGCCAATGTACAGGAGAAGAAAAATGTGAGGATGATGTTGAATCACATTCGAAATCTGGAAGCTATGGGTGGTTATAAAGGAACTGCCAGCTGAAGTGAGAAATAGGTGCCAGAACACTGTTTCCCTCGACGCTTCCATTGGCATTACTTGGGGCCAAGGGAGAGTCTGGTTGGGGCAAATACAAAGGTGTGTGAACCTGTTTATCGTACGCATGACTGTTCAACAGTTTGGGATGTGGAGATGTTGACATTGGATAGCTTGATATCCCATTGTGTTCAAGAGGTTGGTCTACCTTGGAGGGTAGCACTGTATGGCACAGAAATAAGTATTCTGGTGTGAATATAGATGCTTCACTAGGCAGCTGCTTTAAGGACAACTTAGGGCCCTTGTTAGGATTGATATTGCCAGGACAATATCAGACCTGAAACTCTGTGTACAGATGCAAGACTGGGATATGGCAGGGTTTGGAGATGCAGCTCACTCTTGGACGTGGGTGTGATTACATGTCAGTTAAGCCCTTCTCTTCCTCTTACCACCACCATCTCCCCTCAAGTCTGCAGTAGGCTTTCGTTCCCTGGATCAGGGAGGGCACTTTCTGCACTCAAGAGTGATGGCCACACGCAACGGGGCCTAGTTAGCCCACAAACACCAACGGGTTCGCCAAGGACAACCACTCTTCACCCCGAGGTCGTTGAGACCGACCACCCACTTCAAACGCAAACTCTACACCCATAGGGCAGAGGGGATCTTGTGCTTCCCCTCTACATCAACACGCAATCCGCTTCCCTTCTCTTCATCAAACATGCGGTCCATATGGGCCCGAAGTATATCCGAGCTGAAAGCTCTTTTGGGGCAAACCTCGATTTTGAATCAAAGTCCATGCCTTGAGTTCCCTGCTCGGGCCCTGGTCCACCCGTCAACGCACATTCCCAACTTGGGTAATAATACACACTTTTTCAGCTTTTTCCCCTCCAACCCCAGGAGGGGTTTTTTCAAAGCTTACATGCATCAAATTTCACGATTCTTCAACACGCAGCCTCGCTCCTACTTATCTTACTGTAGTCGGCCGACTCGTCCAGTGCCTCACTGTCTCACTAGATCCTAGGGTGGATCTGATTACCCCGAAGCCCAAGTCATGCAAGTCTACAACAGGCGCAGTTCAACCAGGTCCAAGAGCGATGACCTCCCAGTCTGGCCCGCTTCCATGAGGAAGAAGGCTGGTAAGGGATATGGCCTCAAACTTGGGCCCTTAGCAGGCGTCCAAACACTGAAGAGGGAGATGACCTCCCCGGTCTGGCCCCCTCCCTTGGGGAGGAGAGGGCTGGTAAGGGGGTATGGCCTCAAGCTTGACATTGTTAGGGTAGGGAGTCTTGGGACTTTCGTCCCCCAAAAAGGGATGACATACCCACACTCTCAGGGCGAAAAGTTGCCACTCTATCATGGGTTATAGAGGATAAAGGTGTCACACGGGAAGGTCCACTTTCAGGTCACGTACAGAGTAGAGTAGATACGTTCTGGTAGCACAGTAGAAGCTCCTGTCTAGTCGCAGAAATGCAGATGACAATAAAAACCTCATTCTAAAAAAAAAAAAAA
>QFDW01014282.1:0-11278 GCA_003315895.1 Lactifluus rugatus
GCCACAGAAACAGTTGGGCATTGTCCATTGGTACTTTTGGACATAAGCCTCAAGCTCATGCAACCCAACAAGTTCACCGCTGGGCCAGGCAGGACTGTAAGTAAGAAGTGTAAGTAATTTAGAATATATGCAAACGCAAGGAAATCTCACATACTATGGCACAGGCTCAAGTGGGTGATGTTCACCAATGAACGACCCAATGAATGTAGCATTATGCAGTTGACTCTTCCACTGCACAAATATGTCATGACTCAGACATGTAATGGTAGGTGTGTGAGCAGCCTGGGGTGAAATGAGGTCCACAAGCATGTGGGGTGTACCAGGGTTCCCCCCTGAGCGTATGATCTGAGGCATAGCAAGGTTCATAGTGCACACAGCACCAGGAGCAAGAGGAGAGACAGATGAGCTGAGAGGCATCAAAGGACTTGGTGGGGGTTGGGCTGTGGATGTAGGATGGGTGGCAGTCATCTACCTGTCCAGAAGCGTGAACTGAAAGCCTTTATATATCTTGGTCGATGTACTCAGTCCATCTGCCAGGTCCAAGTCAATGGCTTCAATCTGAAATTTTTTGAAACTGGACCTTCATTCCATTCTGCAAATTCAGGGTTGATATGATTTGGCAGACATGGTCATCCGAAAATAACTACCATACATAGAATTACAGGGGGCAGGAAAGCCTAACTAACTAAAGGGGAAGGGCACATGCATGTGCACACTAGTGTGACACTCATGTTGGTCACAATGTGACAGTCGGGGGTCACTGAGGCATGTGAACATCTGTGTGACCGTTACAAGGGCAACTGTCAGCATCGGCTATTGCCGAGGTCACGAGGGCATGATGTCATTCTTTGGTACGGCCGACTTGTCACTGCTGCGCTGACTAAGACTGCCTAAGCCGAGTTCCCTTTTCGGACTGCACCTGTTTTATATAGGGATGGTTGTGTGTCATCAGAATATCATGATCAGTGCAGTCATGTCACAACTCGGTAGAGCTCGGAAAACTAGTATTCCCCCCCAAACATTGCGAAAGCAGACATATGGATCGGCTTGTCTCGACAGTTGGAGTGACTCATCCCCTGTCGCAAGGAAACCGGCTCACAGTGGCATACCACATAAAGTCACAGTACAGAATAGCCATCTACTGGTCCTCAGCGTACGTTTTGATCTAATCCTACTGTAGGCACCCTGCTCCAGTCCACCAAAGGCGCGGAAGACTCAGAGTGGTCCGATCTGACTTTCCCCTTTGTCATTTCCAACCTAATGGCTGACATCCTCTACAGTGCCGCATGCTTTGATCACGACGCACCCATACGCAATCACCGGTGTGGCAGGGTTCCACCGTGGTGCGAAACATCCTGTTTCACCATTGCCTCAACCGGAGCGCCGGCTTAAGCCTGTTCTGCACAAGAATGTCGGTGGCTCTACCGCTGATCATGGCCCCAAGTTGGCCAGTGACACGCACATCCCAAACCGGTTTCAAGATGGGATTGCCAGGAATCCAGCTAGAGGGACTAGGGGAACAGCACGTATGACCTCAAGCAGAACGCGCGACCTCCTTCCGAGCCAGCATAGAAAGTGCTTTATTACTTTTGATCTTATATTGAAGATGATCTCATGTGGAACAACAGCCAGGTTGATAGTTTGGTGTACGCAAACATCATTTTCGGAAAGATCCCACGAAATAGATGCAATACGCCAGCTACTGACTTTAGTGGGTATATGCTTGTAAATCGCACGTCTTCACATTCATTTCATATTAACTGCTGATAGGTAGCGATGAAACGTCAAGACCGACCAATGAAGCTGTGCCTGCTCGCTCACCTGGATCAAGTCTCACTGGCGACGACGATGCTGCATGGAAGTCCATGATAGCGTCTTTTGGAGCTCTCTCCTTGTCTACAACTCCCGCCGCTAAGAAAAGGCGCCTCCCGTTTCTCCGTCGTATTATCAGAAGCAGCTTTTTACGACGCTGCGAAATGATGGGCCTCGCCATCGGTCCTGTATCGCTGCCGACTCAACCACTAGCTGTCCTTTACAAGATGCCAGTGGTCATAGATGTCTCGGACGACGAATCGGACAATGATGTGACAGAGTTTGCGGTCTATGAGGTGAAATTGGCCTCGGACAACTTGGTTTGCCCTCTGTGCGACACCATAGGGCGCCTCGGTGCGAAGGAACTGCTAGAAGCACACCTGCAGTGGGATCACTTCGAGGTGGAGGCGAGTTGGCGAAAACGGCCAAACGGAGTTAGTCGTATCGTCCTTTTCGAGAAGTTGTGGGCCGCTCATGAGTATAGAACTGGGAACTCGCGTTAGAACTCCCTGGGGCCGAGGCGTTAGTAGACGAGTGGGAGACTGGGTCATCGCGGCATGTAAAACCTGTGGCTGTTTACAATCATCTGCTGACTCAATGGGAAAGGAAGTTCTTCGTCTCTTAATCCTTCTGTTCGATCTTGGTCTCCCCCCGGCACTTCGCCAGCACCGACAATTGACGCTGGAGAGCCGCGGACGCCTACTCGCGAGACCGCTACGGTTGCGGAATCATTGGAAATCCCCGTCCCGACCTTTAAATTTAAAACAGAATTATCTCCCATCCCTACTTCCCGCACCGCCTCTCTCCCTCATACTACAATGAGTGATGGGCCTTCCCATGCTCGAAACATTCAGGATCCGCTCGGGCCCCTTGGGGTTTATCCTTACTTGCCTTCGAGTGTGGCGGATGGAGACGAAGTCCTGCGCTTTTCTTGTCGCCCTTGTGGCCCGCGACTTTTCGATCTCGTCGCGAGACATCCGATGTCAGACTATGGACTAACTTCGTGGTCGCTTTTAGAGAGGGACGAGGAGTTATTCGAGATAGATGACGTGAGAGATGAGGAAAAGTCAATGCAGGCACTGTGGAATCGGTGGATCTTTTTGAACCGACGGTGCTTGAACTACTATTCCAGCATTACAGCGCATGCTGACGCAGCTGAAAAGTCTGTACCTCCAAGATCCTTGCAAAACGTTGATAGAATTTGTGAATACTTTCCGTCACACCATCATGGAAGCCGCAGGATGGAAGGGCTTGCGAGTTTGGCTATTGGTACGGTTCTAGTTACCTGATCTATGACCCACCTGATATCTATTATTACGCTGCCAACAGTTACTTGCCAAACACAAATATCTCACAGGGGATGACGTTGTCACCGTAATGGGTCATTATGAGACAATCGCTGGGATCGGGTCATGACTATATTCATAAAAAAGAAGGAAAAACATTTGCCTGGCCCGCAAGCTGTCCATGCGACCTTTGCACGCATCAACCATTGTACGAAGCTGTAACCCCCCACCAATGTTCAATGTTCTAGACATTTGTCCGACTTTTAATTACCGCTACGTCCCAAAGCCTTTCCCACGGGACTTTTAACTAGCACGGGAAGAATACCTGTTCCTGGCGATGAAGGCTTAGGTAGAAATTCAACACATATCAGCCAGGAAAGGTATTTGGCCATCAACCCATCCGAAACGGTTCGGTCTCCCTTGTCATGGGCCCTCAAAAGAGCACACATGTTCGAGTCATCAAGGTCAGGGGACTTCGTGCTTGTGGGCAAATCATCTAGGACAAAGTGGAGGAGAGGAAACAATGCATTGTCTTGGACTTCCATGACGTGTTGTTCGAGCTTGCGTCTCCAAACAAGGTATTCGCATCGTTCTGTCGCAAAACCGTAGCGGGAGAGAGAAGAAAAGATTGAATTGTACGTGGGAAGAGGGCGTGCTCGTACGTGGAGGGCAGTCATGCCGGCACCTGGATGGGGAGAAACCGCAGCTAGTGTGATACACAAAGCCACGTGATCAACTGGTACCATGTTGATAGTATTGTCGATATCAGGGACCAGTCCAAGTTGAATGCAACCCTTGACAAGGCGCCATATAAAGTCGTCTGTGTTGGTTACTAGGCAGCAGATTGGGTTACTACAAAGCAAACCTCCCAACTTCACACGACGTACCCGCAGATTCTGTATCTCCTACGACATAACCGGGGCGAACAATGTAGCCGCACAGGCCGCGTTTCCCGGCTTCGGACAATAATTTTTCTGAAACCCATTTAGATTGACCATATCCAGTCTTTAGGCCTGTACGTGAGCCTTCTAGGGGGTCATCTTCGGAAACGCCGCCTTGTCCCTCCTGCGACAACGATTCGGAAAGACGAACATAATATTCCGTGTCTATGGCAGAAGTGCTTGACACGAAAATGAATTGCTTTGGTTTTCTCAGGCACGCAAATTCGATCGCCCTCAGGGTCCCCAGGACGTTGACAGAACGCAACTTCTCGTATGGATATACCCAGTGAACCTTGCATAGAAAACGGTGAATCGGGGAAACATGATAATGGTCCTTAGGAATTACCGCTCACCAGAGCTCCATTATGAATCACCACGTCCACTTCTCTGGTAATGCGGTCCCATACATGTGTAGAAAGACCGAACGCCTCCTGACCCAGGTCACCGCAGAACACTTCTAATCGCACAGTGTGAACCCAACTCTCATTCCACACACCACGGTCACTTGCACTTTGCCTCAGACGCTCGATAGCCTTCGTGTCTGTTGATGAACGAACAATACAGATAACTTTTGTAACCATCTCGCGTGAGAGTAGGCTATGCAGGATAAATCCACCAAGGAATCCAGTGGCGCCAGTAAGAAAGACAGTAACACACCCCCCAGCCTCAGGAAATGTGGGTTGAGGGTAAGAGGATCGTAACATTAAACGAAGGCTGTCAAAATCCTGGCTGTAATTGATGCTGTTTCTTGGGGGCAAATCTTTAGGTGCGTCAGGAGTAAGGGAGTTTAAGCCGGTGAGGCCACTGGTGAGACCAAGATCTGCGAAGCGCAAAGAGTCTATCGCCTTGGACAATCCCGCGATGGTCGGCTCGTCAAATATCAAACCTAGAGGTGCATTTACAACGAAAGTCTTCCGAATCTCGAAAATCAGCCGCGTGGCGAGAATAGAATGGCCCCCAAGATCGAAGAAGCTCTCATCGAATGAAATTGGGGACGGTGCGTGTGGAAGAATTCGAGACCAGATAGTTTGCATATTTGTCTCAGTTGGGCTAGCTGCATGGGTATCTGCTTGAAGTCGTGTGTCGTAGTTAGCTGCTGCTTGTGCGGTGTCTGGGAAGGGAAGGGAAGGCTTGTCGATCTTGCCATTTGGATTCAATGGCATCCTCTTCAATGGGACAAAAACTAGATGATCCTGGTCAGACGTGCCACATCGGAGTGGACGAGCGAACATACATGTAGGGATACTGTAACTGGGGAGCTTTTTCTTGAGATGTTCTCTAATGTCCTTGATGAGTCTTCTATACTTGCGAATACCACAAAAAATATCTCCTTCGTCGGGTATATCACTGGCAAAGCCATCGAGATTGGGCCCATCAAGCGGTACGAAGTAGCTGACTAAGACCTTCTCTTCGTCTTTATCTCTTCGGACTAGTGTGACATTCTCTCTGACGAGGCGGTGTTGACTGAGGTGGGTATCGATCTCTCCGAGCTCAATACGGAAGCCTCTGATTTTGACTTGATCATCGGCACGTCCCGTGCATTCCACAATGCCATCCGGCATGTAACGACCAAGGTCGCCAGATCGGTACATTCGGTCCCGAACACCCTTCCAGTGGTTTGCTTCCGGGCCGGGGAGGGCCCCGTTCGGTGGTCGGATGAGTGTGTCGTGTTGTTCGAGGGTGGAGAACCAGTTTACCACAAACTTCTCGGCAGTGGCAGCTAGATCTGAATACCCTTCAGATAGCCCTCCGGAGCGTACATAGATCTCTCCAATCTCTCCTACGGCACAAGGAACGTTCTTGTCGTTCCTATTCACAATCAGAAGTTGAACGTCAATCATACCTTGGCCTGCAGGTATGATATCTTTTTGGGTCGCCAGGAACGTCGAATCCTCAGAGAGGCTCGGTATGCTGAAGTAAGATACAGCCCGTTGTGTCTCCGTTGTTCCATACATGTTTATAATGCAGACATTCGGTGCCAAAGACTGTAGGCGTGTGCAGTCACGTTTCGTCAGGACATCACCCACAAAGAAGGCGTTGATGAGGGAAGGAATTCTACACGTGGCCTGAGCGGATAGAAGCTGTCCCATAGCCGGAGTCAAGTGGGTTACCGTCACTTCGCTATTAACCATCCATTCGGCCAGCCGCCCAGGAGTGTTAATGTCATCGAATGTCGGAACATGGAGTTCGGCTCCAAAAAAGAGGGGGGTAAACACTGGTACCGTGGAATAAGTATGTGGAACGGAGGGAACAATAGCTAATCTCACTATCACGTTGAATAGGGTCGTGGGCGATACCGCTGAGCATGGTGAACCTGGAGTGCTGTCCAATGCTGAACTTATGGCCCATCCACGGAAAGAAATGAGTTAAGCTATAATGTCGACCCTTCACCCCTTTGGGTATTCCAGTACTCCCGCTCGTGAAGGATAGCGTGGCGATGCTATCTGGGCCAAGGACAATGTCTGGATCATCATCTCCCATGGTGCTTTGAGGAAGAAGAACATCCGAGTCGAGACCAACAGGTCCTCCAACAATAGAGCCGTCGGCGTGTAGCTCCAAAGCAGGCACCTCGACGAAAACTTGAAGCTCGGAAGCTATGAAGGCTCGAACAGCCGGATTGATCATTCCCGCCCCTTTGAGTACTATCAAGCCACGAGGTTGCGCTACACGAAGATAGATAGTCTGCCTTGAGGGAGGGTACGCAGGATCTACGGAGTATCACTTTGCGCATCGGAAGGCTGCCAGACAGGCGAAACGTACCAATGACAGAGAAAGCTGCGCCCGCCTTCAGCGTTCCCATGACTGCAACAACCAGGTCGACGCTACGATGCGCATATACCATGACGGTATCGCCTGGCTTGATACCACCGGCAATGAGGTGATGCGAGAGAATATTTGATGCCCGAAGTATTGTCCCATACGAGTAAAATCTTCGGTCCTGTGGCTCATCCAAGTGGGCTGTAGGGATGCTCTGTACAACGCATGTTCGTTGAGAGAAATTCCGAGCATTCTGGGAGAATACGTCCGTAATGGCACCTTTCCAGTCGCACCAATTCAGGTCTGCAGTTGGATCAGGTAGATTGGCTCTTTGCGCAGGCGTCAACAAAGAGATGGACCCGATGGGAGATAGCGGGTGGTGAGCCGCTCTGCGGAGAAGAACAGAGAGCTGATCGACGATATAAGAAATACGAGTTCGGGTGAATAGAAGCGAGTTATATATTATGCGCAGCGATATACGAGGTGCAATGGATTCATGAATAGAAGCGGGGGCGGTTCGAGTGACGAAAAATGTGATATCAGAAGTGAGACTGGTAGACTGGATGAAGTTCTCCTTCTGCGCATCCGTTTGATCAAGGAATCTGACACGGAGAATGGAGCTGGACATTTCGGGAACATCGTCTTTCTCCTTTCCAAGAGCTCGAACCACGGTCTCGTACGGAAGGCAGTCCTGTTCAGCTTCACGTTCAGCTTGTTGGACATTTTTTACTACGGCCCAAAACGGATCGCTAGGGTCGACTGATAGTCTAAGAATGAGAGGATTCCTAGCAAATGCAGAAGAGGAGCCAATGACAAGATCTGTATCTCCTGTATATCGGTGTAAAAGGACAACGAAGGCAGAGAGGAGTAGATGAAATGCTGAAGGCTGATTGGCAACGACCAGATTGTCCTCGTCTTCAGCGAAGTTCTCGTCATAGAGGGCTAGTTTTAGCAGACTGAGTGAGGTTTGCTCTGAAAGTTCGGCAACATGGGCTGCCTCAACAAGGCGCTGTGTGCCCAAGGGCTGGGGATAATCTGTAGGCAAGGAAATGGAAGGCAAATTATTCAAGCGAGCAACGATTCGTGCCAAAGCGTCTGAAGACATGTTGGGTGTGTGTGGCAAGTGTGACGTTGGGGCCTGGGTTAGGTTTTAACCTGAAGGGGGAAGCCTGCACACCTCCCATCGGACTTGATCGGCCTTTCTGACATTCCGAACCCCGACAACGCATTGCAACTCGTGTTGCGACTGATAGACCAAGACATGGATGCAATCAGCGTTGCAATCTTCTAATTTCCTACATTTGTCATAAACACTTATCGTACACCGTGCTACTTTGTACTCCGACAATGTTATCACGATGTCATCTCTCCCCATCAACTCATCATGCATCCAGTGAGAAAGTAAATTTCAAGCAGATTTTTGCCGACCTGGGGTATGTGGGCATTCATGTTCAAGGCTTGATGGCAATCTTAAGAGCCCCACGACTATTCATCTTCTCCAGAGCAAGTTGATAGTCCTCCAGCTTGAATATGTCTGTGACCTGCAAACGTAGCGAGATGTCAAATTTGACAAGCAACTGTGCAACGCCGTTTACCATGCCAGTAACTTTGATTTTCTTACTGTCCAGGTAGGCCACTGCTCGGGGGAAGCAAAAGGTCTGAGAAAAGGACCCAATTATCTGGATAAAACACGTCGTTTCTCAGTACGTAAACTGCACGCTCAAACTCGAGAGACGCACCCGTATCTCATCACCAAAAATCTTCGAAGGTGGCCAGTGTACAAACGCTTTGTTTTCGTACACCCCATAGATCATCAGAGTTCCCCCACGACGTACGTAGTTGATTGCATCGTTGGCCAGTTTCTCGACTCCTGTGGCCTCAACAACGACGTCGAAGCCATATGGGTTGTCCTCCTTGAGCTTGGCCCACTGCGGTTCCGGGTTCTGTCGGTCAAGCTCGATGTATTCATCCGCAACATCCAGCTGCTTGGCGATATCCATTTTGATACCTTTATTCGCGGCGAGTGAGACTTTGCTCGCCCCATTCAATTTCAGTAATTGGGCGAGGATTAGACCTGTTGGTCCCGCGCCAAGTAGAAGGACCTCAACACCAACGGAAGGGTTCAGCTTGTCAAGCCCATGAATGGCGCATGCAGCTGGTTCGAGAAGTGTCGCCTCTTCGTCGGTGAGGTTATGAATCTTGTAGAGCTTATGCTGCGGACTGCCCGGTATAAGTACCATCCGTCTCGGCAAAGAATCCAAAGCATACTAGGCGATGTACTCCGCAAACCCGCCTTGCGAGCTAACACCCCGTGCACGGAAATTTTCACAAAGGAGAGATTGGCTCCTGCGACAATAGAAGCAGTTGTCACACTAAGGGCCGTCAGTAGGGCAACTCGTTAATATATATTTCTTACTGTAATGCCAACATCGGCCACACATCGGTCGGCAATCGCAAAGCCCTTGACATCCTTCCCAAGCTCGACGATAGAGCCAACGGCCTCGTGCCCGGGTATGAGCTATCGAGAGTGGGCCGCGTGGGTGAACAGTCGAATCAATTGTGAGACAGAAGCAGGACGCTGACGTACAGGAAACGTGGAGATGAATTCACCGTCGTGTATGTGTCCGTCAGTGCCACAGACACCTATGAGGAATAGTTCGGTGATTGGTGACGCCGACGATGCCAAAGTACGTTGAGAAGACACGAACCACAGTAACTGACTGAACAACCAATGAGAAAGGTCCTTTGAAGAACAAATTTAGACAGTATTGTATAACTAACCTTTGAGGAGGACCTCGTCATCCTTGATTTTTGGAATCGGAACATCTTTGATAATAAAGTCCCGAGGCTACGCTCGGCGAGTCAAGCTAGTCAAGTTCCAAGATGGACGTTGTAGTGATCAGACATACGGCGTTATACCACAGTGCCTTCATCGTTTCCTGGACCATGCTGAAATGGGGGCGACCTGTTACACACTGTTTGGGGTAGGAGTGGGGCTGTGACGATTGAGATGCTCCTCGTAATTATATGCAGTAAAAAGAGGCTGGTGACGTCAGTGCGGATATTTGTCGCTGAATTCGAAGGAAAGTAGACACGGGATATGTCCCATATGCAGGTTATGGATTGCTTCACTTGTACATTATCGTCCCCACCGGCGGTTCTGGCCGTTACTCAACGGCCTCGACCTGTTCTCCTTTCTCCCATACACTCAATGTCTTCGTGTCACCGACAAGAGGGGAGGTGTAAGTTGACCGAGGCGATCCCAATCAACCGACGCGTCATCAACACCAAGCGGCGCTTTCTTGTTGAAGTGCAGTGATAAGATGAATCGAGCGCTCTCAGGTCTTCCCGGCCGTGACATTCCGTGTGCAGTCACATGATTCCTTGCGTGACTTGCACCCTCCGTTGGCCGTTTGGGGGTAATGTAATGCCAGTGCCACAGTAGTGAACAGCCACGGTCATGGTCAACGTAATAATACGTGAAGTCCGTGTCACTCGTCTTGATATCCTCTGTGCGATTCTTACTGACTATCACTACCAAGTTGGCTAGCAATATCTGGACCTTCTCGACGTGTGTCTCCCAGTTTGAAGTACTTAGCCGTTATGACAGTTTGGTTCCAAGCCCTTTCACCAGGCTAGGACTCTTCAGAATTGGCGGTCGCTCCACCGCGATCAAACTCGCGTCGGGCGACGTCTGGGTCCTTGCCTCTACTCCCATGACAGCTGAGATCAAAACAGCTGTCGATCACCTTGGCCCTGTCAGATTTGTCGTTGGGCCAAACTCAGTGCACCATCTCTTTTTGGGTAAGTTAGTTGTCGCAAGAACGCTTTTACTGGTGTAACCTCCCCCCATCGCCCTGGAAGCTGAGTTTCATGGGGCTTTCCCCCAGGCTCAGCTGCTCACCGTTGAGGAGGTGGTCGAGAAGAAGAAAAACGAGTGTTTAAATTGGCACGGCTGTCGGTATAAGGCTGAATAGATTCCTCGGATAGATGGCTGATATAACCGCGTAGGCTGGAGCGATTCTAATCGAGAGCCCATCTTTGGCTTCGAGGATGAAGTGAGCCTGCTATATTTGAGCCTGCCATTCACACCCTGCGTTCTGTTGAGACTTTTCCAGATCCAATCCTGGCATGCAGAATTTTCTTGTTGGTCTGTTCTGTACTAATTTCTGCTGAAGTTATTTCTCGGGCTTCAGAAACAAAGACATCGCGTTTCTTCACTCTCCATCCAAGACACTCATAGTGGCGGACCTGATTTTTAACTTACCCGCTACGGAACAGGTAGTGTGTTTTTCTTTCACGCTCTCAAGTAGTGAACTAACAAGCCTCTCAGTATTCTGGGTCCCAGTTCGGCTGTGGTCTCCCCCTTCTCAGTAGATTTTCTAGGTTAAACCCTTACACCGCACTCCACCACAGCCTAACGAGAGCGCTGGGAGTAAATGTAGCGTGCGTCCTTCCTTATTATAGTAAACTTGTGGAAGA
>QFDW01014285.1:0-13476 GCA_003315895.1 Lactifluus rugatus
CCACATCGTATGGCGATTACGAGATCAGGCTATCAAAGTTGGGTGCCCGGCACGTCGGTTTGCATGTCGTCTATGACGGCCTAATGACGAGATGTCAATCACGGTTCTTCCCTTTGGTATATGGTGTCGATACTGTATCGAATGTTCTAAATTTACTTCCCCAGAAGCATGATAGAGCCATAGAACAGAACCTGGGATGAAACGAATAGAACTCAGCCCATAGAATCGGCCACACCTATGCTCGTCGTCCAGTTGCCAGTGTATGGGTCTTGGTCCCAACCTAATCGACCCTGGCTTATGTTCCGATATGATTCTAGTCCGCGGGTGACGTAAGATAACGGCCATGGACCCATGTGGTTGTTGGTTGCCATGTGTCATGAGCAGGGAGGATCCGCGAAAACGCATCAGTATGGACAGGCATGGCAAGTTACAGTATCTGTCGCACCGGAAGACACGAACGTTCCTCAGCGTGCAAGCTAATGTATTAACAAGCAGAAAATAATGCAAGTACAAACAAAGACTTGTGAGAAAATAACTGGGGTTCATACAACACTGTAGCGTCCAGTTGGTGCAGAGGGATTGCGCATCTCCGCTTGAAGCGCTGCTGTAGAAGCTTCGATAAGCAGCCGCTTGATTTCGCGTACTGCATTTTCCACCTATCATGTGATCGTTGATTCAGAAGGTAGCCATTCCAACGAACCAAGCGACTTACCCGAAACTCCTCGTTGGACTCGATGAGAAGATGGAGTTTGGGAGGACCTTCCGGTGGAGGCTCCTTTCCAGCCTCGTAATAGATTCCTAGAAGGAAGGCGTTAGTTCTCCAAACATGGCCGACCACGTAAAAAGTGACTACTTACCTTTGTTTGTTACTGATGCCCCAGTCATATCGATGAGCTAGAAGGCGAACGTAGTCAGTGAACCATTCATGCCCCGGGTGTCCAGCTGCCGGACTTACTTGAACCATGGTCTCTTTGTTGGTAACTCTCCACCTCGCCTTCTGAGGGTAATCGTTGATTGGAACAATGGCGTGGAAATCGGTCGCATCCGGATTGACTTTCCGGCTGACGTCCTCGGCTTGAAGCTGAGCCTGCAGTGCCAGCTTCGACGCGCGCAGCTGCGCGTTCAATTTTGCCACGACGCTGAGGGCCTGCTTGTGTGCGGGACTGTCCTTGCCAGCACGAGCAGCGGCCTCTTCTGCAGCACGAAGAGAAGACTGCATCTTCTCTTCCTCCTTCGCATGGGCAAGGCGCCGAGCTGCAGCTGCGGCGCCCGCGACTCCCAACAGGCCCTTGGAAGTGTCAGGCGCTGGACCGCGCCTAATCTCGACTTTGAAGTTGCCGAACGTCATGTCATCGCCATCTTTCTTCTCCGTAGTGACCTCAGCCTTCTCCTCTTCTGGCTCGCCGTAGGCCTTGCGCTCCGCCCTTTCCCGGGCATCGCGTTCTTTGTCGAGTTTGTCTAATCCTTTGCCACCGAAACCGGATCCCGCAGCCTGAGCCTTGCCTGCTTTGACCTTCTCAAGGAAGCCTGTACGGAGAGTGAGAGATGAATACGTTTCTGATGCGATCAAGGGAGGACAAAACTTACCATTCGCGAGTTCTTCTAGCTCTGGTGGTACAGTTGCGTTGCTCGCCTTGAGAGCCCGGTAAATATCAACCGAGTACCGGTCTTGCTCTGGTGTAATGAACGTGATGCATGTGCCTTTGTTCCCCGCCCGTCCAGTTCGGCCTGCCCGATGGACATAATCTTCCATGTGGTTCGGTGCATCGTAATTGATGACTAGCTTCAGCTGCTTGACATCTAGCCCCCTTGCAGCAACAGAGGTTGCGATGACGACAGGGACTACGCCACTCTTAAAATCAGATATGGTGGTATCACGGTCAACTTGATCCTTCCCCCCGTGCAAGGACATAGCAAGATAACTCTTGCGGAGAAGTTCGCGCAACAGATTATCAGCCGCTTCCTGGCGGTCTACGAAAATGAGGGTCCGTGCTTCTGGATCATCATTGTACATCTGGCCCAAGATTTCCAACAGACGGTTGAATTTCGTGTCTTCTGCGCGAACTTCCACAATCTGGTCAATCTCAGCGGCTACGACAGACCGGCCACCGACAGTAATTTCGAGAGGTTTTTTCAGAATCTTCCTGGCTAGTGAGTCCATCTGTTTCGGGAAGGTCGCCGAGAAAAGGAGGGTCTGGCGGTCGGGACGGATATTGTTCACAATCTTCATGACTTGAGGTTCGAACCCCATGTCAAACATACGATCCGCTTCATCCAAGACGAGATAAGTTACGCGTTTGAGGTTTGTGACGCGACCAGAATTTGCAGTAAGCAGGTCAATCATCCGGCCAGGAGTACAGACAATGATCTCGGCGCCTTTCTTCATGTCCGCAATTTGGTCTTTGATTGGTGAACCGCCATACGCACAAACCGCCTAAACAGTAGCTGCATCAATACCCTACGAAATCGGGATCTGATAAGACACTCACCCGAAGATTCAACACTTTGAGGAATGGCTTGCAGTCTCTGTAGATTTGCACAGCTAACTCACGAGTCGGGGTCATGATGATAGCGATTGGTCCTTCCATCTGTTCGAGGGGGCGCTGATCTTTGATATGACGAAAAACAGGAAGAAGGAACGCAATGGTCTTTCCAGAGCCGGTCTTGGCTACGCCAATGACGTCGCGGCCAGACATGATGGCAGGAATGGCTTGAGCTTGAATGGACGTTGGAGATGTATAATTCAGTCGCTTGATAACATCCAAGCTGACAAAAGTAGTTAGCATTGAAAGACCTGAAGTGAAGCGGAAGGGATGACATACACACTAGCATGAAGACCAAAATGACTCCATTTTGTTACTGGTCGTGGGCAATCAACACCACGGATTTTAATGCTATCGAGTTCGAGTCGGAGCAAGTCAGCCTCCTCATCGCTCATGGCTGCGACTTCAGGAGGTGGAATATAAAATTCCTTCCGGAACGGCTCATACTTGATTTTGTTGTGGTCCACGATAGCCAAGTCCTTTTTCCTTGCCTTCTTCGCTGCAAGAGCCAGAATGTCTTCGGGATTGAGATCAGTCGTGTCCAACTCATCTTCTGCTTCAACCTCTCCGTCATCATCATCTGCACCAACTTCGTTCATCCTGTCATCCCGTCGTTCAGGTAAACGACCAGAGCCTACCATCTTCTTGAGATCCTCCGCGTTCACCTTTTTTACCTCATCTTTGACACAGTCCATGAAAGCGTCCAGGGGATCTAGATCGTCATCCTCGTCCACGTCCATGGAATTTTGGGCCTTGGCCTTGGCCTCCGCATCGATGCGATTTGCATCTTCGTCATCATCATCGTCGACTTCAAGGTCACCAATAGCAGCTTCCCCGTCTGTCATAGTCATATCGACGGCAGGCATGTCTCCGAGCATCTCCAGCTGGCGCTTAGTTTCAACAGAATCGTCCATGGAAGGTGCGGCTTTGTTGCCCTTGAGTAAATCGGGCTTGAGAGGTAGACCCTTGAGACCCAACCCGCCAAAGGCAGCGCGGTTCAAAGAGCCGGCAGGTTTCGAGATACTCATAGTTGCTGGAGCTATGAAGGCACGGATCAAGTGATGAAATCACAATACTCGGTTTTGGAACCAAATCTACTCACCTTGAGGAGCCGTCTTTCCAGCAAGTGCCATAGCTTTAGCCTTTGCTTCGCCCAAGGCTTTTTTGGCTTCTCTCTCCTTTTTCCATGCTTCCAGCTTTGCTCTCTTTGCTTTGAGCTTCTCGTCCTCGACAGGAGGGGTCGACTCTGACTTTTCGGGGGTATCTCTGGGTGGCGAGGGCTTGCGGTCCCGACGGTCGCGGGAACGGGAACGTCGACGATCATCTCTGCGTCTATCATCGCGCCTATCATCCCTTCGGTCGTCACGTCTGTCGTCTCTTCTGTCGTCCCTCCTGTCATCGCGAGAGTCGCGTCCTCTGCTATCTCGGTAACGATCCCTATCGCGGTCGCGGTCTCTGTAACGATCGCGGTCTCTGTCATCGTTATACCTTGAGCTGGTGGGCCTTTGAGAGTTACGCCTGGTCGGCGATGGAGACCGAGAGCGATGTGAAGGTCTCACCCTCTTGTTTGGAGAGTCCGGAGAATACGACCTGTCCCTGCGTGCCATAATTGAAGTCTAGATGAGGGAAGTTAAGAGAAGAGAGACTTATTACGGCTGCCGCCGCGTCAGGGTGATCCCAAGCAAGAAAAGCCTTTCCCACGGCACCAAGGACAAGCCACGTGAATGTTACATAATTCCCGCTACGAGGTCCCCGCCAAAATTGCAATCGGGGACCAAGATCTGGTGCAATAGGGCTGCTTCGGCATCTGAAAACTCTTCGCTCTCGTCGTCAGCGGAAATCGGTCGCTGCTCGTGACTAATGCATGACCGACAAACTACCAACCAGCCACGATTCCACTTCCTCAACTGTAACTCTCCATCCCTCTGAAACTGTTACTTCTGTCCTCTGTACAACTCATATACATTCGTTACTCCAAACCCATGCGGGAACACGACCAAAAGGGCGACGCGGGACACTAAATTTGTGGTACACCCACCTACACGTGACGTAGCGGGTCTTGCCGTGTCCACGTGATGTAGCGGGTCTTGCCGTGTCTCACGGCCTGCCTTATATTACGACATTTGACTCCGAGTCATCCCATCCCCAAATTCACTCACTCGCACCCACCGTTGCACCATGGTTTCAGACTTAATGGACCCTGCAGCATTAACAGCCTCGCTTCCTAATTTGTTGCCACCCAATAAAAAGCAGCTTGAATCTCAACAAGACGCTATTGCCGCTCTAATTCACACTGCCTTCCATGCCCTGTCTTTCAGACTCATCGCTGTTGACGATTCTACCCCCGAATGTAGCACTCTAAATGGCGTATTTCCAGATTCCTGGAATACACACGGTCCAGGGAATTACACCTTCCGATACCGTCACGAGCAGAGTAGCCTTGAGTTTATTGTGAAAATTCTTAGGCTTGGTGGCCGAACGTTGATCAATGCCATCGCCGTCGAGGTAAATGACAGACTTCCCCTTCCTCCACGCTGCGGTGGCTAACGCTGGTAACTAGAGCGATAAAACAGCGTCTCTGGATATTCCTACGAATGATTTCACGTCTCCTTCCTTTTTCCCATTTAACGCGCAAGCGGCGAATCCACTGCCTCTTATCCATGGTTATATTTCGTCCAATCGTGTCGCCGATTTTATTGGTCAGCTTAAGCTGAACATAATTCAGAAACTCATTCCTGGTCTGCATAAGGAGGGATATTCAGAGGGCTCTGATCCTCCCCAAAATCCTAGACGAGGATCTCCCCCAGCTAACAACCCTGCCCGTCCACAACCCTTTTCACCTCCTTATGCGCCTGGGCGCCCTTTCGGCGAGCCATCTCACATGCCTTCTAGGAACCCGCTCGAGATCGGTCGCCGTGACCTCGATCCGCTGGGTGTCGACCCATTAGGTGGTTTCGGACCACCCTCATTGTTTCCTGGCTCGGATGGTGATGGGATGTTTGTTGGTCCGAATCATCCCATTTTTGGACAACGTGGCCGAGGAACCTTCTCTCCAAATCGAGGGCCATGGGGTGGTGACGGCTTCCTGCCGCCCATGGGAGCGCCTTCTGGTGCTCGATTTGATCCGGTTGGTCCAGGTCCATTCCCCGGCGGCCCCGGTCTGGGTCCGAGAGGTGGTTTGCCTGGCGGGGGAAATCTTCGTAGCCCGGACAATGACGAGTTTATGCCTCCAGGGGAGGTAAGCATATCTATGTAACCTTTTATACAGTTCGCTGATAGCCTGGGCAGGGTGATATGTTTTTGTGACTCAGGTTGTAGTTGAAGACTAGTGTACACTAGTGTAGTGGCAGCGTTGTAATTCCTATCTAGTGATAGCTTGAAACAGGTCGAGTTGTCTCGTGCAAAGCGCAAATTAAAGTGAACCGAACTGGCGGCAGTCGGTCCGCCAACTGGACAAGTATAAAACCGGAATTAAAGAGTAGACCTGGTCATTGCATCATCTGCCGTTTTCTTGCCATCGCCTATCCCCACGCGCACATCCACATCTCTACACACAATGCAGGCCGCGTATCCTCTTAGTAGTCCTCCCTCCCCTATACGATCTAGAAAGATGGCCCCCATACCTGGCTTCAGGGTACCGCCGAAGCCCAAACCTCCCCCCATCGAAGAGCTGACCATCCGGGAACTCAGGGACCTCTACGATAGAAATGCCAAGGTCCTCGCCACGCCGTCCGTCATCGTTTCTTTTCGTCCGCCATGTCAACCACGTCTAACCTATTGTTTGTTTGTTTGTTTTATAATTATTTGACTCAGGGCACCCTCCACATCCACATATGTCCCGCGCTTAATGGCTGAGCAAGTGAAGATCGAAGCGCAGTTGCTCGAGCTTGAAGGGATGCAGGACATCCGGGTAGGCCTCGAGCTTACCCATATTAGTCCGGACGACCACATGCGTGTCGACAAGTCGCCTGAGCAACCGAGACCGATCGAGGCCAAACTACGAGCGCTCGATAAATTCGTACGTGTCGAGTTCTCTTATAAGCCCCCTTTTTATTAAAAAATTTCTCTCATTACTTTGCCTGCATTCTCTAAAAATGGTCAACTACCCTTTATGTACAGGGCAGTGCCTTCCGCCAACAAAACAGCGATGGAGTGCCGGGTCTATCATTCAAAGAAGCCGTAGAACTTGAACAAAGGGCACATGCCGCAGATCTCGAGAGGAAACAACGCTTACTAGAGAAGCGGCAGAAACAGGGTCTCGTGACAGTCAACGGCCGTGCACGGACCCGAGAAGAACAAGAAGCGCGCATCTGGGCTTTCATGTGAGTTGAGAGTGTGGCCGTGCGAATCCACGCCTAAAATCTGATATTTTTATTGTTTTCTTATTTAGGAACTATAAGCCTTCTGAGTCAGACCTTGATGATGACGATGATGACTCGGAGGATGAAGATCCGTCAACGTGGTTCGATGATGACCAGGATGATGGTCGGAAGGGACAGGACATTGTTGAGCCCGATGCCGATGACCTTTCGGACATAATTCGCGTCGATACTAGCAGGGTTTACTATAACACGTTTTATGAACCGCGAGACGGGGATTGAGTCGTCCGCTGCGTGTTGAGATCTCTGTACTATTCTCCGATGTAGCTTTGTATCCTAAAGACAATTATATCGCGAAGAGCAGACCATCCAAATGATGTGCTAAACATAATTCTGTAGTAAGCACGTAATCATCACGGGCGTTTAAATCGTGGAAACCAGCATGTGGAGTGGTGATGTGCAGATAACAAGTAGGTAGATAGGCAATGCCTCAAAATTATTGGTCTCTCGCATGCACCGGGCAGCATTTTCCGCGCTGAAGCCACGAGGATAAGCATGCTGGAGGATGAATCAGAAATCAGGCATACACCATTGAAAGCAGCACTTGCCGTTGTGAAAACTACAGAGGCAGCTCAAACGCGCGACCATGGAGCCTTCCACAAACTCTTCGAGACATATAACACCTGGAACGAAGAACGATGAGCGGACCGGGTACCGAAAAATTTCAGCTTGTCTGACATTCAATGCCAATAAGGGTACTCTCCCCAGGAAGTCGATACACCAAATACTTGGCCGTTTGCGGAGACTGTCCCTTCCCGCCATCCAGGCAACTCCTAACGTGCGCTTCTTGTTCCGCAGGGGGGCCAAGCTCAGCCAGGTTCCGACTGCAGACGGGGCACCTGAAACTGCGATGTGAAGATGGGCTACTAGAATGTGTGTAGGTATACCCACTCTGCGAGATCGCTCAGCTGCGAGCTTGTATCTCTAGTCAGATTAGGGACTGATAGTCTCGCCTGGTCGACGAAGATCCTTTCCATCGATGAAATTCGGCTGTCGCGGAATCGACTTGGAACGGTGACGTTCACTGCATCGTAGCACGACTGGCACACTCGTTGAGAGGATGTGGATGCAGAAGAATCAGGAAAGGTGGGGTCCTGAACGATTTCAGATGGGTCAAGAAGGACCCTGTACGATGAGCAACGGTCGCAGAAAATCCGTCCGCAACGACGACAGTGCTACGAATTTCATCAAGTTTTGGCGGAATGGGATAATCTGACAACTTACATGCTGATGGAACGGATCACAATCAATCTCATGAAGAAAACGACGGATCTTAGACGTACCCGGCGAAGTAAGAAACTGAAGCGACGTTGACAAGCACGACAATTTGAAACATGGTGATCTCTCTCCCAACGTGCATGCATCTCATGCGGAGTAGGGGGGGTATATTTTGGGGCTACTACCTTCTGAGGGGCCTCGTGGGTGGGAACTCTGAATTCGGGAGCTTGCGATAGATGAGGTGTAAGATCTGTGGGAGTTCGGGGCGAAGGTTGCCTGCCATACTGCCGGTCAAAGTAATCCGTAGAGAAAGATCGAACAGAGGCATGTGTCATTCCTTGTGGCGACGAGCCGGGGTAATGAAACTCTTCGTCGTCGTCGTCGCCGTCGTCGTCATCTTCTTCTGGATGATCATCATCTATAGGTACAAACACTCAGCGCAATGCTACGTAGCTTCTCGGGACTTGTACCTTCGGTTTTGAGAAGCAGTCCTCGAGCGCCCGCTTCCAGGCGCCGCCGCTCCAGTTCTCGACTATATGCGTTTAGTAAAACCTCTGCCTGAGTCTTGCGCTCCATGTCATTGTCACCTAGATAGGCCGCCTCGGTCAGCGTAATGAAGAATATAAAGTTCAGGGCATACCCAAAATGCTCTGTCTTAGTTCCGTCGTCGCACGCTCAAGTTTTCCTATAGCTCTGCGGGCTTCATCTGCAGAGTTCAGCTGTGCAACTGTTTCGGGATTTCCAACCTGTAGTCCAGCAAGGTATCGAGCACGCGCAACATAGTCCTGGGCTGAGGCAAGTGGGCTACTAGGAACCACTGCGAGCTCTTGGCCCCTGGAATCGCTGGGGTCATTGATGGTATCCTCAAAGGCCACCATCGTACCATCATGGAGCCAATGGTAATAGTTACCATCGGGTCCGAGAAAAGGCAAGGGAGGAATGTCCAGGCGCCGCCTCATCACGCGTACCCAGCGTCTTCTTCTAACCCAAGAGTGAGGAGAGGCCGAAGCCGGACGAGGATGAGAGCGGGAGCTGCTAGCAGAGCCTGATGCACTGAGTGCTGCTACTGTAGAACCCCCTGCTAGCAGCCGTTCTAGCCGAGCGGGTGGCTCAGGTGTCCACTGGTCGTCAGGGTCATCAAATGACTGGGCGTACTGCCATCCTGATTCCGCATCGACCTCGGGAAGGGTTACGTCTAACGTCCAGTCAGAACTGACGGGGGAAAGTTTGAGTGGCTTAAAGGTAGATCTATGAGACGATGGCTCACAGCCAGAAGTGGCTTCTCTCGACCCCACTTTGGACATTTTTAACACCGGGCTTAGGGAGTTTGAAGGGCTCCTCTCGTAAAGGTAGAAGCACGGCACTCCTCCAAGCAGGAACGAGCTTATTTCCTGTCTCATCCCGCTTGAGTAGCTTTAATTCAAATGGTGGCCGACGCCCTCCTTTCCCCAAACCTGACGCCGAAAACCTTGGCTGCCCGCCAGAAACAGCCAACGTCTTCAACCGCATATCGAGCCGTTGGTTCTCGTACAGAATAAGGGGCACTGTAGTATGGATAGCCAACGGGTCGTAAGTGACGGGAGAGCTCCGCCATTGCTCTGCCTCAAATTTCGAAAGGACCTACAAAAAATCGTCGCTAGACGTCGGGTGCAGATAACCGAAGTTAACTCACTTCACAAATCCATGCTTCAAATACAGCAGCTGATGCATCGTACGCAGTTTCGCCCCAATTATTTCGGACGAGCGGGTTTGCAGACTGCTTCGTCAGGAGATAAAGAACGACAGGAAGGTGGCCCTTGGAAGCGGCATTCACTAGGTAGCCTTCAGTATTAGGGCAGCAGATCAGACAGCCGGACTTACTGAGAGGAGTCCAGCCGCCCTTGCTGCGAGTATCAACGCCACGCACACCGTTGACTGACGTCGCGGCACCGCCTTGCTCACATAGCCATCGAACGATGTCAAGGTAGCCCTTTCTTAAGGTCCGTGCTAGTGACAAAGGCAGATGTGCAAATTACGTACTTTGGAGCAAGAATTATGCAAACCCGTCCAACCATCAGCATCTTGTGCATGGACGTCGGCGCCTTTTGTAACAAGAAACTGGATGACGTCCAGCCGACCCTGGAGAGCAGCTTTATGTAAAGCAGTCTGAGGGAAGTTAGTCCCTCATGCAAGAAAAATAGTGAACGACGATGCATTATACCTCGCCCTCCTTATCCTCTAAATCGAGAATAGCCCCGCAGCTCTCGACCACTACGTGTGTTTCATCAGGGATGGAATGAGTTGGAGGATTAGCATTTCTTACACCATTTCACAATATCAAGGTAACCTCGACTTGCAGCAGCATGCAACCCCGTCAAACCAGTACGCGACGATGCATCATTGACTAGAGAGAAAGGCTCGACATTGCCAGTCTGCGAGGCGTTGCGTATAATTCTCTGCAGGAGAGGTAAATCTCCGGAGGAAGCTGCAGCATAAAGCGCTTCAAGCTGAGCGGGAGACGCGTGGGTTTGTGATGGAGGAGAGGGATTTGGGTCCGGCAAGAGCCGAGGAGGCGATGCCTCACGCAGGGCGGCTTTTGATGAAGGAGACTCGGTCAAGGCTGATGACTCGAGGGGGACGGTTCCTTGGCTATCAGAGGGAAACGCGGTGGACGAAATGATATCAGAGATGTGGAGGGTAGGCGCGTCAGAAGCTGCGTCATTATCCGCTGCTACATTAGGGTACACGAATTCCTCTTCCTCTTCCCCCTCGTTATCCACGTACGTGAAAGGGCCCGAGTGGAAACTGGCGGTCCTAGGTATATCATTAGATGATACGGCGCGGCCATTGACACGGTAGACGTCGGGTAATAGAAAAATGACGTACTCTTCGATAGTTCCGAGTGTATGTCTATCATTAGTATCACTCATCTTCTGATGGAGGAGTCGGTACAGCCAGGAGTAAGTTACTTCAATGGCGCGCGCCTCGCCCAATCCGTCAAATGCTGACTCATCTTGTCAGCACGTGATGCTATCTGGACGCCCAATTAAATATAAACTGGATCAAAATCTCGATATAATGCTCCCTACAACAATCAGAAAATCAGTCAGGCGACCCCTCACTGCTCTCTGTTCACACATGTCTCAACTTCATAACGGCACTACAAACCTATTGCAAGACAGCGCTCACCGCAAAACGGCCTTGATACCATTTTCGTCCCGTCTCAGGGAGGGACGTGCCTTAGTGCAAGATGTATGGTCCATCTTCAAGTAGGTCCTATTGCGCGGCATTCAAT
The DNA here is from genome assembly GCA_003315895.1 of Lactifluus rugatus. Taxonomy (NCBI): domain Eukaryota; kingdom Fungi; phylum Basidiomycota; class Agaricomycetes; order Russulales; family Russulaceae; genus Lactifluus; species Lactifluus rugatus. Next base: position 11,415 of record QFDW01014285.1, read on the forward strand.
TCATCCATTTTTCACATGGTGTAGCGCGGCAAATCTCCCGTCTGATTGTCTTAACCTCGGTCAAGGGTATATGAACTTTGCCCCTCCTAAATGGATCACAGTTGCTGCAGAGGAGGCTCTCAATACTGTCGGACCAAACCACTACTCCCATCCCAAAGGGCGTCCACGTCTGCGCCAAGCAATAAAACAGTTTTATGGCTCTCAGTTCAATAGGGATCTAGATGTTGAGTCAGACATCCTTGTCACAAGCGGGGCTAACGAAGGCATGTGGTTATCAACATTCCATTAGGCACCACCCTTTCTTATTGATCATGACGGGCAGGACAGTACTCTGTCTTCACCGCCTTCCTAGAGCATGGCGACGAAGTTGTCATGTTTGAGCCCTTCTTTGATCAGTACTTGCCATCTGTCACGTTCAACGGTGGAAAGCCTGTATATGTTCCTCTACACCCCCCTTCTCGTGATATCGAAAAGCCAACTAGCAACGATTGGACAATAGATTTTGAAGAACTAAGGTTAGCCCCTCGCCCATTATCTGTGACTTCGTCTTGAATGGGTGCCTCAGAGCCGCCATCTCTCCTCGAACCAAAATGATCATCGTTAACACCCCCCACAATCCTGTGGGGAAAGTCTTTACCCGCGCAGAATTGGAGAATATTGCTGCCCTTGCAGAGGAGTTCAATCTTCTTGTCATGGCAGACGAAGTAGTGCGTTGGGCATTGTCGCTTTAGCGTGCATTCCTTTTGAGAATCTTTTGCTAGTACGACTGCCTTGTCTTTGACAACAAGGAGCATGTTCGTATTGCCACACTTCCTGGGATGTGGGAACGTACTGTCACTGTTGGATCCGCCGGGAGCGAGTATTCCTTCTATCTCCTGGGTAGCTCTTTCTTACCTCCCGTCCAGAGTCCTTTGCCGCTACAGGATGGAGGGTCGGCTGGCTGATCGGTCACCCATCTATCATAATGCCAACTTTAGCCGTTAGCACCAGAATTGTGTTCTGCACTAATTCCCCTCTTCAGGAGGCCGCTGCCGCTGGTCTTGAGCAGGCGGCGAATCGCCATTTCTTCGAAACTCAGTTAAGGGAATACCAAGAGAGACGAGATGTCTTTGTCAGTGCCCTCGACCAACTCGGAATAACTTATACCCTTCCAGAGGGAACATATTTTGTCCTGGTGGTCAGTTTCAGATGCCTTGCTTGTAACCATACCTTCTCACGCTGTTTTACGCAGGACTCATCCAATATCAAATTCCCCGATGATTATCCTTTCCCCGAAAGTATTTTAGGAAGGGGCCGCGATTTTAGGTATGTAGGGAGGGCGCCCTGGCCATGGCTGTTCAGGCCGTGATGCTGAGGTCCCGGACAGAGCAGGTTGGTTCATTGCCATGGAAGTCGGAGTCTCTTCGATCCCCGTGAGCGAGGTACGCACCGAAATTTCTCCACACCAGCACTCGCTCACAGTATTTGACTCAGTTCTACTGCAAAGAACACCTTGCTATCGGGGAGAGTTACCTTCGCTTCTCATTTTGCAAAGACCTAGACACACTGAAGGCTGCTGGAGAACGCCTTCAGAGGCTCAAAAAGTACTTGGCATAGGGGTCCGCGACCAGGGGCATTGTTTCTTATAGACCCAAAAATATAGTACTACAACCAGAATCCCGACTGTTGTAATACAGGGTCCTATTCTAACACTGATCAGGAGCTAGCCGTAGTCGCATCGATTACTGGCGGGTTATCCTGGCCACAATCTGAATCCCACCCGTCCAAGTCATCCACCATTTTCGACAGGCACTCGTCCTGACTTCCTTTGCTGTTGTAATAGGTGGGATTAGACGCAGCCCGTCGCGCCAGGAAAGTCCAGGAGAGCGCCTGGACACCCTCTTGCTTGTTTCTGATGTGTCCCCGTTCCCGATGGTGCTTGTACCACTGTCGCAGCTGATCGGAACCAAGCAGCTTAGATTCAAGCGGAAGCCCGCCCTCGAGAAATCGCATGTAAGTATCTTTATCTTCCGCTTGGCACAGCAGGTGGAAGTGGCCCTTGGACCCGTGGCGCACAGCGCGT
>QFDW01014309.1:0-14553 GCA_003315895.1 Lactifluus rugatus
AGGGAGGAGAGACGCATTTGTGGATAGCTGCGGGGTAGACGAGGGAGAGTGCGGGGCACTTCTTATGATGAATATGAGCTGAGCGGGGTGTGATGCCATGTCCGTGAATTCATGACGCGTGTGTGTGCGTGTATGCGTGTGCGTGTTTTCTGCCTTTTGTCTTACCCGTTACCCCTGACCTGGCCTAGGTCCTACTACTTGTACTACAAGAAAAATGCTTGAACTTGTGCGCGCCTTCCCTGGCTCGCCTTCCTCGACCTTACATTTTCTATATCTACCTATAGAGACTCTTCTCGTTAGTCCCCTTACCCCATTTTCAACCTTGCCTCAGTCCTCACGCAAGCAACGTTCCTAGCTTTACCCGTCCGCTGATACAGTCGTTATCCTCGATGCTACATCCCTTCGTCTCATCCGCACGCTAGCTTTTTCTCAGATCTTTCCTGGCCAAGATCATGCAAGCACACATATTGCATCCCTCACGGTTGACCCAGCGTTGAAGCTCGTATGCAAACCCTCTTGTATGACACAATGTACTTTTCCATTGATCACCCTCTCTCTTGTCATTCTCTTGCCTCAGGTAGTGACGGCTTCCGGACCGAGGCTTGCCGTTTGGGCTCTGTCTGGAGTCTCTGCCCGCACTTGGCTCGTCCACTCGTCACTTGTTCTTCCCGATGACAAGCATATCACCACTATCGACTGTAGTTCGGGTGTGTTTACCCTTGCAAATTTGTCTAGCTTGTCTTAGCTGACTTGGTCTAGGCCTTCTGGCAGTCGCGACACTGTCAACGCTGTCCGTTTACACTTTAGTCATGGAAAATGACCTCCCGACTTGGTCATGCAAGTGGACCCGCCGGTAGTTTTTCCCATAGCTATCCATTTTCCCATCATCTCATCCACGGAACAGCTCCCAGACACTATCTTCCATTTATTTTTCCCCTTCCCTGGCATATCTTGCAACTACTCTGGAGGTTTGCATACACAGTTCCTATACCTCGTTTCTCGTTTGACCGACATCCAGCAAGCCAAGATAGTTGGCATAGTTTCGACAACTTCCGGTCGCGAGATTCAGAGGATTCTCCACCCTAGATCCGTCACAAATGTCGTGTGGCGTTCTGCCCAGGCTTCTAGCCGGTGAGCATCCTCCAAAACTCAAAGTTCATACACTGCTGAGTCCACCTAACAGGGATGGTTTCGTTCTGTATACAGTTACCTGTGACGCAGCACTTCGCATATTCATCCCTGTCCTAGACTCTCCGCAGTACATGCAGTTGCATGCTACGTTAGATTTATCCTCGTCAATGCCTTCACGGCCACTTCCAAGACAAGCAGAAAAGCCCGTTTCGAATATTTTCTACCTGAATAGGGATGTATTCTTGAGTGTGCTTACGGCGGTCCTCTCGGACATGTCGGACAGCGACGAGGCGAAAATGCGCAGAATCAAGGATATAAGGAACGAGGGATGGGACATGTTCATGCACGTCCTTCCCAACGGCTTCCTATCAATCCGAGCCCTTGCAGTAAGTAAAACTCCTATCATTAGCGGGCACAGGTCTCAACTCTCGTTAGAACATCGATCGGCGACCCCCAACTCTCCTCAAGCAGTTCACTCTTCTTCAAAACATTCCTGTCTCTTTTCCCTGTGTGCCTTCCTACCTGCATGTTGTTCCCGGTCCTACAAAGTACACCCTCACATTGGTCTCGACAGCTCCTTTGTCTGTGCATGTACTCGAACCTTTGAACTTCTTTGACCCATGTTCTGATGGGCTCATGTTACGTGACCGTGTTCTTGATTACGTGCCTGATGAAGATTCGCACATTAAAAGATTCGTACGCACACCTGATGGGACAGGCCTGGCAATTGTGCGTGAAACAGGAGGTGAAGCGTGGATCGTGCGCGATCTTGGCACTGTATTACAGCGTGCTAGTCGGTGGACAGTGGCAGATTATGTGGTCGTGTTGAATGGAGGCAAGTTCACGTCAAGTGAAGAGATCTGTCCTTACTCACACATCTCTTCAGGGCACTCATTTGCCACTTTTTCGACTTCCACTTGCACTCTCACATTACATACCACACCCGAGGTCACCCTACCCCTCCCTTCTATATCCTCCTTGTTTTCGCTTCCTCCCCGAAACGCTATGCCATATGAATGCATATATGCCATCACTGCTGGTCCGACTCCTTCCATATGTCACGTCCATGCTGCGAGTGGAGAGAGCCCTTCACTCACTCTAATCTCTCAGACAAAATTGCCGTTGCCATCACCAGCAATATTCACCCTTCCCGTTGATCCCATGGGCTGGATTTCGAGCCGTCACTCTGCAGGGGCGGAACGCGACGTCCTCTTAAGCGTGGGCAAGAATGGTGAGCTGATGTTTTGGGTGCCTGAAGGAAAGAGTGGCGGTTGGCGTTGCACTGGAAAAGTACGCACAGCTCGAGAGAATATACGCATGGCTCGGTGTAGTTCTGCAAAAAAGACCGTTCTCAGTGCGTTGTTTCCTTACACGACATCTGCAGGAGGGGTTTATGCTTTGATGCAGTCGTGCCTCGCGTAGATGGGGAAGAGCTTACGATTTGGGACTCAAAAGAATCTGAATTCTCATCGGGATTGGAGTATGCGAAAATTTACAGCTCATCTGATCACGTGAACGATCTTGACTGGAGCTCAACGCCCGATGGCCAATCCATACTTGCAGTTGGTTTTGCTTATCGCGTCGAAGTGCTATGTCAACAACGGATGACGTACTTTGACGAGGGTCCGGGTTGGGGTGTCATTAAGAGCATTGTGGTGGAAAGGTGAGTTCCGGACGTTTCTTGTGGCCCCCAAAAGCTCATTGAATCTCGGTCAAGTCTACTCCCCCATCCAATCAGTGATTCAATTTGGTTAGCGTATGGCACTTTGCTTGTTGGTTCCGGACATCAGATGTGCTTGTATGGACTACTTCGTCAAGCTGGAAACGAACAAGCTGAAGAGGGCCTCTTTGAGTATGTCGCAAGACTAAATGGACCACTCGCCGATTATCACCCTCAGATGCTGTTACAATGTCTCTTGTGGGGTTGGTACCGTCCCCTCTTTCCTTCTGATAGTGCTCACCAATGAACGTTAGACAAGCTCGATGTAGTCAAAGAGATCCTCGTGACCCTATCTCACGATGTAGAAGCGTGGCATGAACCGCATAATGATGGTTTCAGGTCAAACTCCATTCCAATCGATCACTTTTTCAAAAAGAATCGCATTTCTAGCCCGGTCGGTTTGGCCATCTTATGTATCGGATCTTACTTACTGGCGTGGAAGGTCATAAACACTCATCGCCGACAGTATTCTTCCCTGTTCTTGGATACAAAGGAAAATGACGAGTGAGCACTCCCTGGAGTAGTAACGCGTCTCCACTGACCCACAGCAGGCCAGATCAAGGCTTTTCTCGGTCGCTAATCGAGCGCCTACTTGGCCATTTAGAGGAAACACCTCTGCCACATTTAACTGCTAATGAACATGCACACCTTCTTGTGCTTATACAAGCCATGCTCGAGGTTCGCACTGAACGCATGACGTTGCTCCGCCTTGACCAGGGTTTTATGTAGGTTGACGATTCCCGGCGGGCGCTCGACGCCAACGGATTCCGCTATCTTATCTCGATGCGTTCTTTTTATATCCTCAATGAACGAGCTTCTGTGCCAAATGACCCTGAGTCGACAGATGCTATGAATCGCAGGACGGGCTGGCGTGCAAGGTTACGATTTCGTGATATCATCTGGGCGTTTCACAGTGAAACTCAGGGCTTGCTCTTGACGGCGTCATTAACAGCGTGTCAGGGTAAAATGACATGGAGCGACGCTCGTGCGTTGGGCGTGTTTCTTTGGCTTAACTCTGTCGAAGCGATGGTACGTCAGGCTAGTACTCTCGTATTTAAGATTAGGCTCTGCATCTTTGTGGACACTCTTGCAGAGATCGCACATGGAAGTTATCGCTCGAACGGAGTATATGGGGGGAGACGCTCGTGATCCGGTTGCTTGTTCCTTATTCTACTTCGCCCTGGGAAAACACAAGTTAGTTCATGAACTCTGGCGGCAGGCTGTATGGCACAAAGAGCAGGCGGTCATGTTAAAGTTCATGTCCAACGACTTTACACAATTGCGATGGCAGACCGCAGCGCTCAAGAACGCATATGCTCTCCTCAGCAAGCGACGGTTTGGTGAGCGCCGTCGCACTACCTTCTTGGAATGGAACTTATGGAGAGGATGTCAGAATATGCAGCTGCATTCTTCATACTTGGCGGAAGCTTGAAAGATGCCGTGACTGTCTGCCTTCGTCACCTAGATGACTTTCAGTTGGCCGTTGCATTGGCGCGCGTCGTTGAAGGACGCGATGATGGTCCGGTCCTGCGTGACATTCTGAACGGGACCATCATCCCATTGGCTTTTAAGAAAGGGAACAGGTGGCTTGGGAGCTGGGCTTTCTGGCTGCTGCACCGCCGAGATCTTGCAGTGCGAATACTTGTGGTTAGTTTCTCCGTCCCATTCGCTTCGCCCTTTTCCTGACAGGTGCCACTAGACACCTTTACAAGACGTTGCAAGTGCATTGGACATACCTATTACAGAACTTGGCAACCCCCACTACGATGACCCTAGTCTTGCTCTCCTCTTCTCTCAGTTGAAATCCAAGACGCTCCAAACGGCAAAAGGCACTAGCGAAATCTCAGGTCGCGCAGAGTTCAACTTTGTACTACAAATAGCCCGCGTCTTCACTCGAATGGGTGAGTGGTTTTCTACCGGCATTCGGTGTATTTCATCTGGTACATACACTCTACAGGGTGCCATGCCCTTGCGTTAGACCTTGTGAGGTCCTGGTCATTCGACAGACCATCCATTGCTACCCACGACCCCTTGCAGGGGATCTCTTCTCCGAGTCCAACAACAACTCGTAGAATGCTTGCGCTAGAGCCGGCTTTGCGGCGTAGGTCCTCAATCATGATTGATATGGATCTGTCCACGGCACCGCCAACTCGCCGACCGTCGCCCGAACCCAGAGAAGCGGGAGAGCACCCCACTCCGCTCATGGAGACCATCAATGAGGATGGCGATTTGATTGCGCGGAAGGCTGGGTTAGGCAGTCTGTTCAAGACCGCGAAGCAGGACGTACAAGTACCAGAGTTCGACATAGATTCATTCTCCTGATCCGAGAAGCTTACGAGGGATTCAATGAATGAAAGAAGCTGGCATTGTGACAGCCTTGTACGTCAAACAGATGTTATCAATTTGTTGTTGCAGCTAAATCCAGAGAAAAAAAGAGCGAGGATGAAAGGTGAAGTGAATTGATGCTATTAAAGAGGGCGGCGAATAGGAATCATTCCTGGACCTCGACTTCACGCTTCTTCAGAACCAAATCTTTACCGATGACCCTCTTCCAGACGTCCTGGACGTCCTCAACGACAGTCTCAAAGTGGCTTGTGGCATCGTACGAACGAGTGACGAAGATGTTGTCTGCAGCGCCGTCGGAGATTGGGGTATATAGGGGTGTGACCGAAACGAATCTGGGACAAACGTGAGCTGCAAAGACTCCAGAAACAACGATCTCGTACTTCTCGTAGATGGGACCGAGGAGCCGGAGACCAGGGACAATCTCTTGCTCTGGTCGATCTGTCTCGACGATTGTACTAACAATGGCAACGTATATGTCCTTCGCGCAGACATTGTGCGTGGACGAGACCATGGCGATGTAAATGTCTAACGCAAAGTTTCAATGTGGCTAGAACGCCGCTGAGGAAAACGAATAAAATACCATGCCGCCTGTTGACCTGATTCTGTGGGAGAATGAGCTGGACACTATCGGCGTCCTCCGTACCCGGAATAGGGTGCTTGAGGATGCAGATGGCACGGACGACTTTGCCTTCCTCAACGACGCGGATTTTACCGCTCTCTTGGTTGTCAACAAAGTAGCTTGGGTCGCCAATGACTTGTTTGGCCTTGACAGTTTCGGATCCGCTGCGCACGCCAACAAATTTGCCGTTCGCATCGGTAACGATCTCATGAATCGGTTTGTCAAGCATATAGGTGCCCCCGTAAATGGCGGAGAGGCGCGCGAAGGCCTGAGGTAGCTCGCCGAGGCCGTAAAGGGGATAGATGTATGGTGACTTGCCGTAACGCGCCATAGAGGATGTATAAAGAACGATGCGCTCGTAAGTCTGGCGGGCGGACTTATCGATGTAACTGAAATGGCTATCAGCAACAGCATTTGGCCGGGACAGAAGTTGGCGTACTCATCATCCAGGTAGAGAGCCATAGCATGACCAATGAAGTCTTGAGTACCAGGCTCCAAACCGAACTTCTCATAGACGGTCCTCATCGTTTGAACGTCAAGATCAAGGTCTACATCGTGGTTTCTGATGGTGAATCTGACTGAGTGCAAGCCGAGCAGACAAGAACAAACCTTGATGGGTAGCAGGATCGTCGTCCCTCCAATTCTGCAGGAACTCGAAGAACTTCTTGGCGCGCCGCTTTTCGAAAAGACCCATCAATGGGCTTTTCACTGCCTCCAATTCGGTGCTGGGAACCTTGGAGATCTTGCCATCGCGGTAAACAAAGCTGCTGGCGATCTGCTTGAACTCGAGGTAGCGAGTGACATCCGTATGCACGAGGATCTTCGTAAGTTCTCCGGATGCGATGATGAACTTGGGGACGAGATCGACAGCATAATCCCTATCACGGCCGAGCTCGTTTGGGGGAGGCTGATCCCCGCGGAATTTTCTGTAGAGCTACGGAGAGAATTTTAATCAGAAACTGTACGGGTATTTCATGTCAGAGGCAGACCTGGGTAAGGTTCAAACTTGCACTATCGCCGCCGTAGTAGTCATTCCTGTCCATATGGAGGACCTTCTTACCCTCGACCGACAGTAACCCTGATAAGATGCATTCGGTCAAACCGGTACCGAGAACGATAACCTGAGCAAGGTGAGGCAGTGATGAGAGAAAATGTGGTAGGCCATACGTCGTATTCTTCATCCATGGCGGCAATGCGTGATACTGGTTGTCGTGGTCAGGTTGATGGGGAATTATCGATTTGCACGTGCCGAAGTGACTCTCATTCGCAATTTAAAGCACTCAATCTTCACATTACTCTCAAAAACTCGCAGCTCGCATATCTCTACACCATCAATCCTATATTGTAAACACACATAATCCAACAGGTCGTTTCGGCCCTATTCCCGAATTCGCTTGCCAGGCGATTCGTGAGCCGACAAGCGGCGCTTCCGACCCGTCCCAATAGCCCAGGACGGCGTCCCGCACTGTTTCTCCAGTTGCCGCCGTGCGCGTCTTCTGTACTTATCCGCAAGTGCTAGGAGTTCTGAGAAGAATATTTCAGTATTCATATGGACGGCATTATCTGAGAGCGCATACCAAGTTCTATCAAACGATATTTCTCTGCCCACGCCTTGTCGGAGCGCTGAGGATGCTGGACAATAAATAAAGCTCTCAATTAGTAAAGGCCTTCGTTTTGTGGTCATCCAGGTGGGTCACCTCTTCATGGAAAGGATACCATCTTTGCTTGCTTGTCATCTGGGTCCACTCCTCCGAGCTGTAGCGCGCCATATACTTGGCCATTACTCTGAAATCTGCAGCACTGAAACTTCCGCCACCTGGACCCATGGCTGCTTCGTCCTCATCTGAGTCATGTGAACTTGATTCTTCCTCCCATTCTTGATTTTTCTCGACATTGTCCTCTCCTTCGACGTCCCTGTCAAACTCCTGACCATCACGACCTCGGGACATTTTGGCTTGGGCAGTTGCCAGGAGCCTGTCGGCTAATGGATCCCGATTCCAATAAGAACTCCAAGACCCGGCTGTATGGTGCGGGACCTGTGAAAGGCTCAAAACAAACGCCGTACCTGTATGTTGGCAACAGTCTACGCACCTTGTCGGCGAGCCTAGCGATGAGATCAGGCTTCGTGAGCGAAGGATCGACTTGCAACGCCCAAGATATATACTTGGCAAAGTATTTCTTGTCGTCAGTAGTATAGCGATTTCCTCTAGAGCCCTTTACAACCTTCTTGGGGGGTGTTGGTTCGGCCCCAGGGGGAGGGGGAATCGGCAAGTCCATATGTCGAGACGGGCTGCGATGCACACGTATCTTGGGGGGAAGGACGCCCTCCGAGGTGCGGGAAACGAGGGCACCTCGAGGTGACGCAGGTTCGGGTGGATGGCTCGCACCTTCCAATCGTCCCGTTTTTGGCTGCTTCCCTCCAACCTCTGAGGATGTAGATGACTCTTTTGGTCCAAGATCAAACAGTACTGGCTTCTTAGCTGTCTTTGTCGGTTGCAGCCGGTCGACCATCTCGTCTATACGAGATTTATGTTCGAGGTAATAATCCTTCCATAGATTGGCGGCATGGTTGTTGACCTATTTCTTGACTTGAGAAGGAGACGGGGACATGGGATCGAGGACATACGCCGTGAAGGGTCTCAATTGCCCTTTTATGATCGAAACCTTGACTTAAACCAGAATGAAGTGCCATGACAAGAAGTTGTTCATCATTAGGCGATTGACCCACAGGCGCAATCATTTTGAGAGCATCCGACAGCAACTGGACGGAAGACACGGGGGTGCTAGGTGCCTGAGAGGTCTGCTGCTGCAAACATTGTAAGAGTGCATTGAGACTAGCCTGCTGTAGGGTATTCTGATCCATCGGCTGAATAGCTTGCACTAGCTGCTGCTGTAATGTGTTCACTTGAGGAGGTGTAGGAGAGTTCTGTGGAGATCTCTGCTGCTGAACTTGCTGTAAGAGTCCACTGATGCTTTGAAACAAAGATGACTGCATCTCTGGAAAATGCGGTGAAAGAGCAGAGGCTCTCACACTAAAGGCCATCACACGTTGAGTGAAACGGCCCGGTGCCTTCCGCGTTCTCCGCTCTGCTCGCTGTCCAAGTCAACCTGTAGTTACAAAATGCTTTCCACTCGCATCCCCACACGTGCTATATGTGTGCGATCTTATGCCACGGTACCCGTGCAACCACCTCTTCGTGGCCTCAATTCTGCCGTTCGTGAAATAGCTGAAAAACTCTCCAGAAACTGGAAAGGTACTAGTGCCTCTGGAGAGAACACGAAGAATTTCATAGGGGGAGAGTTTGTGCAGAGCAGAGCAACCCAATGGATTGACGTCGTGGATCCAGTGCGCTGTGGAATCTACTTGCCATCGTATCAGAACTTAAGATTACGTCGAAACAGTCTACACAAACACTACTCACCCGCGTCCCGGAAACTACCAACGACGAGTTCGATCTGGCGGTAGCAGCCGCGTCCGAAGCGTTCAAAACGTGGAGCAAGACAACGGTGTTGACACGACAAAGGTTCATTTTTGAGTTCGTAGCCGCAATCATATAATGTTTCAAACTAGCTCCATGCTCACGTCGCACAGGCTGCAACGTCTTATTCGAGAGAATGCCGATTCCCTGGCTTCTAGCATGGTCTTGGAACAAGGGAAAACACTGCAAGGTCTGAGTTCTCGTCACCCCAAACTGTTGGTCTGTTCACGGAGCATGCATACAGATGCGCACGGCGACGTCATTCGTGGGCTCCAAGTGGTAGAACACGCCGCAAGCGCACCATCATTATTGTTAGGCGAAAAAATCGAAGGTTCGTTGCTCCCGTTGTTATTTCGCATCGACACTTGTAACCGTTTGGACAAAGTTAGCCGAGATATGGATACTGAAGTTCGCAAGGTACCCTTGGGTGTGACTTCAGCGTACGTCCTAGGTATTTCCCCTTGTCGGGCCGACTGACTTTTCTCCTTTGACTAAGTATCGCTCCGTTCAATTTTCCTGCGTATGTTTCCTTGTGCGTTAAAAATCCCGCTTCTGACAACGAATCTCAATAGAATGATTCCTCTTTGGTCAATCCCTATGGCTACTGTAACAGGGAACACTCTTATTCTAAAGCCCTCAGAGCGTGACCCTGGTGCAGCAATGATCATCGCTGAACTTTGTCAAAGGGCGGGCCTCCCTGACGGTGTCATTAATGTCGTACACGGCACGGTTCCAACAGTAAACGCTATCTGCGATCACCCTAGTATCAAAGCCATCAGCTTCGTCGGCGGCGATCGTGCAGGAAGGCATATCTATGAACGGTATGTCTTCCTTTCGGGTCTTGCCTACCCTTGTTAAGAAATATCCGATAGCGGGACGAAAAACGGCAAACGGGTCCAATCAAACATGGGTGCCAAGAACCATGCCATACTCATGCCAGATGGTATGTGAATACACTGCCAAAGTACATCAACTTATCCCCATGGATAGCTAACAAGAATCTCACCCTTAATTCGATCGTCGGCGCTGCGTTTGGAGGTAAGTTGATTAGACCGCTGTGATCCAAATACGCATGTCAATGGTCTATTGAAGCCGCTGGACAACGATGCATGGCTATTTCCGTAGCCATATTAGTTGGCGATGCTCAAGCGTGGCTACCGGAGCTCGTAAATCTTGCGAAAAATCTGAAGGTTGGTGGGGGTTTCGAGAAAGACGTTGACCTGTGAGTTGTCAGCTCTGATGTCCCCAAGCCCCTTTCTCATTTCATGTAGCGGACCTGTCATTTCACCGGCCTCCAGAGATCGCATTCTTGGATTGATTGGGTCTGCTGAGCAAGAGGGTGGGAAGATCCACCTCGATGGACGTCATATCCAAGTCTCCGGTTACGAACACGGCAACTTCATTGGACCAACGATTATCGAGGCGGGCACTAAAATGAAATGTTACGAGTATGTGGTTGCTTTTTTCTTGTGATGTGACTACAAAACATCGCCGCAGTCAAGAGATTTTCGGGCCTGTTCTTATCGTCCTCAAGGCCGACACTTTAGACGAGGGTATCCAAATCATCAACCAGAACCGTTATGGCAATGGCACGGCAATCTTTACTCAGTCGGGTGCGACAGCACGGAAGTTTGAACATGACGTGAACATTGGTCAGATCGGAATCAACGTTCCTATCCCGGTGCCACTTCCAATGTTCTCTTGGAGCGGAAACAAGGTGACTCGTTTTCACTTTCGGATATTCCCAGCTCAACTTTCCCTTTACAGGCGAGCGCCTTGGGTGACCTCGGTTTTTACGGAAAGAGGTATTGTTTAATCAATGCGCCATTTCGATATGCTAACATCAATTCCGCAGCGCCATTGAATTCTACACACAGAAGAAGGTGAAGCCCGACATCTTCCTGGGTCATTTCTCCAATCGACTTACCGTCTTGATAGACAACAACGAGCCTTTGGAAGGCGGAGGATGCACTCACCAGTCGAGCGTCGGTCCACATGCCCACCCATCATTAGGACATTTGCGCAGTGATCATATTGCGACAACATGTGTATCATAGCAATCTAAACGAGTAACGTCATATGGTTGACGGTCTCCGCCAGATGTTCTTGCACAAATGAATCTAAGCAATTGTTACAAAGAAGCGGAGGGTGCGTTCGCCAATGCATCTAAGAAAGCGTTGGATAGTTGAACACATTGATGATATACATCTTCAAATCCTTTCTACATAAGAGTTTAGTCTTGCATGCCGTAGTATACAACTGCATGCAAAGCAAACGTACAATACCTCCATAATATGGATCGGCAATCGACGCGCCATCAAGGTATGACCCCCATAGTTTGACTTCCGCAGTAGAATCGTGAGGTTTTATGCGAAGTAAGCTGTCGAGGTTCGACTTATCGGAGGCCAGAATATGTGTGAAATTGTAGAAATCTTTCTGCCCCACTTGACGTGATGTATGCGAAATGGGAACCCCAAACTGCGAGGACAGCATCCGTCGAGGAAAGTCGCAGCTTGGGAAATTGAAGTACTACGCACCTTCTTGCATGTGGCAGTAGTACTGTGGGATGAAGTTGCTATCGATGAATAGCGCCAGGTATGCGAGCTCGCTTACCGCTCATCAGGCTCTTCACCGACGTGATATCCAGCCGTCCCAGCGCTATCGACAGTAATATCGATATTGCGCTCCTTTGCGACGCTCCTGAGGACAGCTTCCCCCATCGGAGAGCGACAGATGTTGCCAAGGCATACAACGAGAACTTTCGGTGCCATTGCTGGTATGTCCTGTACGAGTTGAGGCAGGGATCGTGGGCCGCGATTAGATACCCCGCAGAGCGTCCAGCGCCTTCACTGTCCCACTCCCAAGGCCGTCGGCCACAATGGTTTCTCCTCCCATTCAAATATTTTTGACCACCATAGCGTCGCAACCTGCTCTGCGGCAACGCCAAGGTGTATCCCTATAGGTTGCTCTACCATGCAGTACCGACTCGCTGATCACCAATAGTATAGAATACATCCTGCGCATCCTCCAGGCGAAGAATATCACATTCAGCTCTTATGACTTGGCCTCTGATGAGGAAGCAAAGAGACTTTGGAGGAGAAAAGCACCTCTGGGTGAGCGCTATCATCTTTGTGCTTGCCCGACTAATTATTGAAACGAACCCTTCGTGTATTAGACAAGCAACAGTTGCCAGGCATACTAGTCGGGGGGACGTGTCCCGGGGTAGGCAACCCAACTACTACTAGCAGTGAATGAAGTTGCTAACATCCTTCCCCCCTCCCCCTCATAGTCCTTTTCCGATTTGTGAGCCTACTTCATGTGACCTTCTCCGCATCCTCTCGCTTAGCGGTTTCCAATCAGCGAAGAAGCCGTCGAGTACGGCGAACTTGAAACGTTTCTTCGGCTGAAAGAAACCTGGAACGAGTCAATCGAGGAGACGCGCCCTACGCTCCCCACAAAGCCCATCGGCGTACCAGGTGCCTCTTCACCGTCTCAGATGGCAAAGCCAGCCCACAAGGCTTTGTTCAATGCCAGTCCCGCCTCGTCACCGCTGCGCGGCGGCACGGCGACGGCGAGCCCAGCATCGACCAAAGAGTCTCTGCGAAAACGCAACGAGTCAGAGTTTGACGTGGGCGATGAGCTCTCCGGATATGGCCTACAGGGCGTCAAAGTGACCGATGATGAGCTCCTGGCCCTCGTGGAGGAGCTGGGGCTCGGTGGAGAAGAAGCGGGCGACCTCGTGAAGGGCTTGAGCCACCCCACTGACAAGCCTGATAAGGGGAAGGAAACTGCGGTGCAGGACGATGGTGGCTCCCAACAGCTGCAGGAGCAGCAGCAACCCGTGCTTGAAGCTGAAGTCAAGGCCGAGACCGAGGAGGAAGCGGCTCGGGAGGAGGCGAAGGCTGTAGTGGTTGCCGGTGCTGACGTAGGGAATGTCGAGACCGACGTCGCACGGGCGAGTACCTGACCGTTCGACCCGCTTCACTTGCTAGTAGTAACCTCAGATTTGTTCTACGCGCCCACCATGATCGGCAGCACCACGTTTTCATTGAACGATTCAGATGCGTTTCTACATAGCGGTTCTACGCATATATATGCATATGCAAGATTATTATCTCGTTGACTCACTCACTGTTCGGCTTATTTGTTTGTATATATGTCCTCCAGTTTGCTAGGCTCGCGGATGTGATCTCGATTAAGTCACTGAGCACGAAGAGCCCATTGTCCACGGGCATCTCGATATGACAGCCGCCGCTGAAGCTATGCCGGCAAACGGACGACTACTTTTGAGAGTACTCAACCAGTGCCCGTGCCGGTGATTCCCTCTACAACAGGTAAGTTACCGGAGGCATGAAACTTCGCTTTCGAAGCAGGACATCTTTAAATCTCTTTTCAGGACTGTGATACCCACTTTGTGGACCCGTATCAGATCAACAATGCCTTTATTACTAGGTCACAGATAATCTGTTCTACTCCAGCAGGTTCGAGTATACCTGTATGTTTGCGGTTTGTGTTCGGCGCCGCCTCCGACTCTATATAAATGGTAGCCTCAGATATAAGTGTAGCACATACACAGGGGATGTTGTGATGCAATGAGACCGGCTTGGCAAGGCTACCATGACCAAGAAACGAGGCGCCCACACCAGAGGGTTCGTACTCTGAGCGTCACTCACTGTCGGAAGCTGGTTCGAACGCCCTGGAACGGCGGCGGCGTAGTGGGGTGGAAGTCGTTTCTACTGATGGTAACATGGTTACACCACCTTCATAATCCTGGAACATGTAACGAAAGGGCCATGAAGACTGGCAGTGATGCAAGCGAATATGTTCGTACCTCCCGCTTTGAGGAGCCAGCGCTCCCGCTTCGCTTCAATGATCGTCTGCGAATTCGCCTCTCACCCGGCCCATCCTGCAAGGGTCGGGGGCGAACACTGGGTGAAGCATTGGCGATAGCCGCTCCAACCCCACTGTATTGCCAGTGAAGGGCGGGGATAAGGCAGATTGCCAATATGGAGAAGGATACCGCAAGGAACACGGCGGAGGAAAGAGCGCCAGATAATAAAGGAAATCGTGAGACGAACCCCCTACAGAAAATGATGAGATCTATCTCCGCGTAAGCGAATAAAGGAAACACTAACCGAATGCCTTGGGGACGAAGAGTGCCTTCGATGGAGGCAGTCAAAATGCTGAGTTCCCTACCTTGGCCGGATCCGATGGACTTCCAGCCGTCCTGTCTACCTATCTCAATTTTGGCAATGACA
>QFDW01014313.1:0-14055 GCA_003315895.1 Lactifluus rugatus
GTGACAGTTGACTGTGTCAAAGCGGAGGATTTCGTCATGGATGAAGGCCCTAACGCCGAGAAAGATCCCCAAGAATGGGTCGTCGATGAAGGGGCCACACCAAATGAGGCTGCGAAGCCCGCCACAGAAAGGCTGTCCCCCAAGAAATCCAAGAAAGACGATCAAAATTTGCAATGGTTGGGTGACAAGGTAAATGCCTCCGCGATGCCAGCGACGATGCTGTGTTCACAGTCTACAGGCCATAGCTGATGTTGTGGAAGCGATCATCGGCGCGGCATACATCACAGGAGAGAGCGAAACAGCCCTCAACGCTTCAAAAGCTTTACGGATCGCCGTACCAAGCGTTGATCAATGGTCTGATTTTGCACGAAAGGCTCTGGCTCCGCCCCCAGACGTAACCACCCGGCTGCGACCCGGGACTGTGGAAGGCATCGAAAAGATCGTGGGACACAAGTTCAACAGGCCACACATACTGGCGCAAGCCTTGGTGCGAGAAATCACTCCCTGATCTCAAAACAAGGGCAGGCTAATGCATGCGGGGTAGACACATGCCTCAATACAGGGCTATGAGATGACTTGTTATCAGCGTCTAGAGTTTCTAGGCGACGCTATTCTGGACTTTCGTGAGTCCATTGTCCGAACTTTCGTATGTTCTCGACCCTGAATGAGATCAGTGGTCATCCGTCACATCTACGACCGCGATGCAACTTTGTCACCTGGTGCCCTCACATTACTAAAGGTATAGATTTCCCCATGTCTGATATTATGAGTGTTTTGACACTCGCGTCTAGAGCGCAATGGTATCCAACCAGGCACTAGGGGCAATCTGTATCGAAGTTGGCTTGGACGAGTACCTCATGTTCGAATCGTTCGAACTGGCCAATAAGATACGCACATATACCGAGAATTTGAAACGGAAACGAGATACAGAGTATGCACTAGCCAAAGCGGAAGATCGTGCACCATGTCAGTATTGGATAGATACTGCTCCTCCCAAGGCACGTTTGCATCTGCTAGTTCCTGCCAGCCAACAACGGAAGCTAATTTTCATCCCAGGCCCTTTCAGATGTCGTCGAATCCGTGATCGGGGCAATTTTTATTTCGGACAACTTCTCACTCGAGGGAGCACGGCACTTCTTCGACAAAGTCCTCAAGCCATTCTATGACAAGCACATCACTTTGCAAACACTATCTCATCACCCGACCAAAACGTTGTTCGAAGTATTGCAAGCCCACGGTTGCCAGCAATTTGAGGTCACGCGTGAGTATGACCCAACGGAAGAATCTCCACACGGAATGCTCTGTAACGGTAGGTTGCGTCCCGCTTGGCCTAAGCTTCACTGACAACCCCACCCAGTGGTCGTTCACGACATCATCTTGGCAGGTGCAGTGGGCGCCACGGCTGCTTATGCATCCAAACAGGCAGCCATTTATGCCTTGGATGCCATCGAAGGTGACCCCGATTTCATCGCACGGACATGCGACTGTCGAGCGAAGACGCAAGCGAAGAAAGCACATAAGAAGGCACTCAAGCAGATGCTTGCGAGTCTACAGGAGCAAAGCGAGGATCAGCAGGCAGTGGAGAATGCGCTGATGATTGTGGACGGTGATGACGACGGTATGATAACGGAAGCAGGAGACAACGCTGAGATTTGACAATGTCCCAATGTAATATTTCATGTACACACGCGCGCCACGTCTGGAAAAAAATGACTTGCAACGTTCTAAAGCTGTAATTGATAATTGAACCAGAATAAATTCTCGTTCTTGGAAGGTGTCGGTCCCTGTAAGCCTATGCGTTCCCGCCAGACTTCTTACTATGAAGTGGATCTGTGAGTCAAGTGTGACACGGAGCACCAAGTCCTTAAGCATACATCTGGTAATAAGCGGCGACTCCCGGGATGGAGAATCCAACAAGAAGGAAGACGGCAACCTTGGCGCCAAAGACGGCTTTTGAGCCCTCGTAGTTGAATGGCATGTGCTAGAGGGCACCGGTGAGGTAGGCAACGAGGGGTAGGTATGACATATAACGGAGAGCATACGTTGTAGCCGTGCGCGCCACGAGATGGCACGATAGCACGAGAATGAATGATTTGCGGGCGAAGGCGAAGGGCGGGAGTGCGAGCCAAGAGAGACATGGTCGGAAATGGTACAGTCAATGGCAGTCAATGTCGAAGGGGCAACCCGCTTTGGTGTGAGAAAACACTGAGCACACTCGAACGGCAACGACCGATGCCCGTGAGTCCGGAGCGCAGGGACAGACGAACTGAAAGCCATGGCATCGGCATCACAATTCTTGAGAAATTTGGCACAGGCTATCACACCTCCACCACCACCACCTCTCGATGACGAGTACGATGGCCTGGAGTACAGCTGGAAATATTTTGTCTTTCGCCCCGCCCGTGAGTCATTCGTTCTTTCAGGTGTGCTGTACAACTGAACATGCAGTTGCGGTGAAATCCACTGTTGTTCCCTTCCATTTTGAATTTAAAAAACAAAACAGTCTTCAAAAATGAGGCAGTCTTTCTGGCAGTCATCGTCATTTACGCTGCGCTCGTCTGGTTTGGAAGTAAGATTAATCAGTCCAAAGCCAAGAGCTGGTTCGTCATTTCCTTCGTGGACCAGCTGACGTATTCTCGATTGACGTGTTCTCAATCCCAATCACCACAGGCTGAGCGCGCACATGGCCATCCTCGAGAAGCAGTTCTCGCGTCCCACTGCGGGCGACATGACCTCCGACGGATACTCCGATTTCTTCAACTTCTCGACCGGCAGACGCAACATCGCGTCCTTGCACACCGTCTTCGCGCTCCGACCGCGCCACGATCTCTCGCAGCTCGCTTACCAGTTCACTTGGGGACTTATCGACCTGCTCTACATTCCCAAAGACGACGTCACGCTGGACTTTAAGCTGCACTCAAGTGTGGCCGTCCCAGATTTTGTGTGGGCCGTCGTCGTGAAGGGTGAGGCGAAGTCCATCAAAAACGATCGGTGGGATCTTGTGAGCATGCCACCACGCATTTTTCTTTCTCTCCCACTCTTCACCGCCGATGAGCCATTCTAAGCGCACAAACAGACATTCACAAAGACTTCGGAGAACCCCCAGCTACCTCCCAACCTAGTTATCATGAGTGGTAAGTCGATTGATGCCACATCATCGTTATCATCGTCATTATCCGGTCCTTGCCTCTCTAAAAGCAAAAAGAGTTGACCCAACGGCGCCACCACAGAATACGCCGACGTCACCGAGAACATGCTCAAGATCGCAGGGCCGGTACTAGAAGCGCTCAAAAACCCCAAGATCCAGCCCTATTTCCGCTCCCTTTCGGTTCGTCCCGTCCTCGGAACCCCGTTTTCTGAAATGCTCATATATACACAACGCACATACATTCATATACACGCCAAACTCGCAGATCACCGACCAACCTCGTGTCCGCCCCTTCGTCACCCCTTCAATTAAAGAAAAGCATGTCATCCTTTCTCTGGTCGTTCCTCCGCCGTCACGCGCCGCCGACTCCGCGCCGCTGGTCTCCGCCATGTTCGGTCTTATTGATGCTCTCGAGAAGGTTAACCTTCGTCCGGAGACGAAGAGCAAGCTAAAGAGGACGCGTGAAGATTTTGCCAAGACTCTCAAGGATGAGGCCGAGCGGGATGCCCGCGAGGGGGCTGCGGACGCCAAACTCGCCGCCAAACGCCGAGCTGAGGAGGAGCGCATCGCTAGTTTGAGTGCCACCGAACAGCAGAAGGTACACTCCCTACTACCCTTGGCTTAGCGCTGTTATTCTTTCTGCTCACACGTCGTCCTTCCACCCACCAGCTTTTGGAGCGCGATCGCAAGCGCAATCTGCGCAAGACACAGGGAAAGGTAGTCAGAAAATGAGCTCGTTTGGGTCCGTGCCAACTGTGCGATGTTTTCTATACAGTACTACCTATCTCGGATAATCTATATTCCTTTCGGTGGACAGGAAAAGGAAGACAAAGAAACCATTATTGTTCGTGTGTGAGCCCATTCGATCGACTAGGGTCCGAAGTAGGGGAGGTTGGCACGGGCACGGACGATGTCACTCCGCTCTCCGATGGTGAGAGCGTGCTGTTGTCCCCATCCAAGTTCGGAGGCGACTTTGTCCCCGTATCTTCTGCCTTTTTCCATCCGGCGCCCCAGCGGTTGCCCCAGCTAGCGAACATCTTGAGTAGCCATGACGGCGGAGGTTTAGGTATCTCGCGTTCGCGCTCTTCGCGCCCCTCCTCATCGTCCTCCAGAAGACGCATGTCGTACAGCCCGCGCTCCTCGGCTGCTTCCTCATCTGTGCGTCCTGCCCAGTCCACGAACGTTTCCTGTCCATCGAGAGTCCAAAGCACCCTATCAAATCTCCCGGCACCAGGCGCCCGTTGCCTGGTGTCGAAGACACGCGAGCGCATCTCAAATACCTTTTGTCGCTGCGGGGAGACGGTATGCCAGAGGTCCTGCACGTTGAACTGCGCTGCCTCGTAAGAGAGAGCTTGCGTTTCTTGTGTCATCGTGTACGCCTTATCGCGCGCATCTTCAATTTCTGCAATAATCTTGGTACGCGCTTCTGTCTGTGCGAGCTCCGGCTGATGCGCTTCATAGTCTTCGCGAAGGTAGGCGTTCATTCGAGAGAGCTGGGAAGTGAGGATGCCCAAACACGCGACGACGCCTTTGAGGTGTTGTTCTCGACGCCGCATAACTAACAGCTGGCCACATAGGTCGACGTCGATCTTCATGCACTGAATGGGAAGTACTCTCGATCCTATCAATTTGCTAGCATCGTCGAAGCTTCTTCGCCTGGGTGAAGATTCTACTTAAAAATACTTCCTCGGAGGTCTCAAACACTCACCTTGTGATAGTCGCGTTCGTGTATGTCCCTTTCCTTCCTTTCCTTCCTCTGTCTGCATACCGATTGGACGAGTCATCAACTGTCTCGTCATGGTTGTGGTGTATGCTTCCTCCACTATGCCTATCCCTTGCTTCGGGGTATGTAATCCCTCTTGCGCTTCTAGGATCAGACCAACTAGTAATCCGGAAAGCTGCGGATGGCCTCCCAGGCGGAATCTTGTTGAACTCTGACAAACGCCGTTCGTAATCAGAAAAATTTGAAGTGGATGTGTCTGCCGCGGATGGGGCAAACCCGAGGTAATTGTGCTGAGACTGCACTACGGATCATCCGTGAACAGGTACTCTTTGAGGGAAGAAAGTAGGTTTACGAGTCGGCGACACTTGGCCGCTGCTGGGAATTTCCTCCTCTTCCCCGTCTCTGGAGAAAGTTCAAATGTGAACGACACAACTAGGAGTAGAAGTGGATAGTACCTGGACACAATAACTCGGGGTATCGACGCACTGTCCTGGCTCCAGGATAGTGAGTCACTGACGAGACCTGCACGGTGGCTTCTCAGGCCGGTATCTACGCTCCGCCTCATTTGCCGGCTGAGCCTGAGCATCGTATTATATATGCCCTATTCAGTGAAAAATAGAGAACGCCCACCCAGCCCAGGATTCGATCTTCCGCTGCACTCGCTTGCCAGGCCATGGCTTAAATGGGTCATTTTCATCGCCAGCCGACAGCTCGTCCGTCTTGTCCGACTTTTCCTTGCCTTCCCTGTCACGCCCATTATCTTCTTCCCCATCGCTCCATTGTCGGTCCTTCCTCTTTATTGCAAGGATGTCGGCTCGTCCGCTCCACAAGTACTTCAAACTGGGCACACCATCTTTAGTGGCCTTGGTCTCCGCAAAGTGAATGAATTGATCTAAATTCGTCGGATTGACGTTTATCGGACCGGAAGAGGTGCGAAGATCAGTGGCCAAATCATCCAGCTTATTCAACAGTACACGGTGGACTTTGTATGGTTCAGTGGTACGAGACTTGGAATAAGCTGTTTCAATGGCCTTGAGGACATCGTCGGTAAGAAAGGGTTGGGTCATGGAGGACGGTGAACCAGAAGCGACGCGAGGGCTCTGAAAGGCGGAAACGGCCATGAGGAAGCGTTGGGGATCCAGGAAAGGGTCTTCCGGAATAAGCTGTATTGTGAATGAGATATTGAAAGTGGACAATAGGGAAGGAGCGTACATGGCTAAACCCGAGAGCATACAACTTGGTGCGGACATTGGAGACTTGACTAAGAAGGGCACATACCACCACGGGATCTGCTACCCTCTCCGTCGGCTACATGAATGAGATGAAAGATGAAAGGTAGACTAGGAATGTGGTGGAAAGGCGACAAATACCTCGACGCCCAAGTGTGGTTCTCCAATCTCAGTTACCCAACGCTGAATACCGTCAACCGTGCGATCACATAACAGCCCATTCCATTCGTCCCGGCACAGATTGAACATGCCAAAGAGGGAGAGAGCAGCTTGAATGAGCTTGACGAGCTCGAGTATGGTGGTATTAAAAAGGCTGAAGGATCTGATCTTATCGTCCATGCAGTACATGGCGATGAAACGGTCTTTCGTAGTATCCCTGTACGAAAGATGATGTTACTGCGTCTGCGCGAGAGGGGAATGGTATCCACCTAGGTGCCTGCAGCGTCAGGGCCATTCTACCGCTGCAACCCATGCGGAGTAGGTTTATATTTGTGTATAGAAAATCGCGAGCTTCGAGGAAGTAACCAGAAGGGATGGGGACAATGGTATAATCAGACCGAAAGTTTGCGAGGGAAGTGACCATGAGAGTGCCATGCTTTGTCTTTGACAAGTGTGAACCCAAGTATAGGGCAGACAGGGCAAAACTCACGTCTCTCGGTCGGGCACCACCCTGTCGTAAATCACGGATAACCCTGTCCCACTCGGCTTTGGCCTCGTCTGGTTTAAGCATAGACGAAGGAGTCAGAGCGGTTACAGTTATCTGCACGAAATGGGTGGGCTCGTTCTCAGTGGGTTCGAAAGAAGTGAAGTGACCTTGTGAAGAGGATCTCCGGTATAGACGGCCAAAGTAATGATAGGTCTTGTCCTCTCTGTGACCCTAGGTCGTATTGGGCTCCGATAGACGAAGGATAGATTGAGAGCGTACCACTTTTCGACGGCGAATAGTTGAAAACCGTCGAGTTGTAACTGCTCCTGGACGATTTCAAAGTTTGCATCCTTGCCAAGCCAGATTTGACCGACTGTCATGGATAAATGAAGGTCTGGTGGAAATTGAGGGGAGAGGAGACGAGTGCGAGTGGATTTGGAAGAAGCGGCTTTGATCTTTGGAGATCTGTGGGGAGAAGTTGGGGAGGGCAAGGAGGGAGCATTGTAGTGAATGGGACGAGGATTACGGACGGCTGGGAGAAGAAGGCGGTGTTGAGAAAATGGGGTTGGGGGAACGGAGGATGACATGACATAAGGAGGAATAGGAATTATGGGGAACGTCAGGGTCAGGTCAGCGATCCCTTGCAGCGACTACTTCCAGATCGAGGCTCCGAGTCGATCCTGATCCCTGATCCCGTTTACCGTCCCGCAGCAGCCCTTACTTCCACCGACTGCTAACATCGCGACTCTGCTTAACCCGACCCCGACCCCGACCCATAGAACGCACCAAGATTAACAGTAATGCCCCCGTTCAACAACTCAATTCACATCTCTTGGCCACCACCACCATCACCACCCCTTCTTCCTCCTCTTCCCATCTCATGCCCTCTCGTCTCATTCCTCTCTTATACTGTCCCCTCTGCCCACCCTCATCTCCATTTGTAGCTCCTATCACTCTCTTCTGTGGTCACACACTTTGTGCGAAACATGTCTCCATTCCCGCTCCTCAAGATCACTTGGCCGCCCCCCGCCTTCGACTGACTCCATGCCCTCTTCAAGGTTGCAACGCCTCTCCCTCTAATCCTGTTTCTCCCCCCAACATACCCCCTTCTTCACGTATCACTTTCTACCCCCCCGTCGGTCCCCAGCTAGACCGTGACTCTGCTGCCTTCGAGACCATTCCGGACTCTCGCACTGACATTACCATCAACAAACTTGCCTCCATCATCCGTCGATACGAACAACAACAGAAAGCCCAACACGCTGAACGTCTCCCAGCTCTCGACTCGGGTTCTGGTAGTGATTCGCAGACGGACGAGGAGATCTTGGACACTCACGCGTCTCCCGCCGGTTCTAGCACAAGCACCCCAATTGAACCCTCCTCCGAGTCCTCGATCTCCTCCCAAATCAGCTCCGATGCATCTCAGCAAGGCTCAGTCCGACTTGGCGCTAGAAAAAGACGGCGGAAACATTTACCACCACCGAGACGCCTAGACGCTCCTGCCCAGTCCGCCGATCACTTCGAAAAGGAGTTGTTCAATGAGCTGACTTGTGAAATCTGTTTCATGCTCCTCTACCAACCAATAACGTCTCCTTGCCAACATGTGGGATCTCTTTTTTTCTCTTCTCTCCTACTAACTCTTATATCTATTCCGTCCTTGTTAGACCTTCTGTTCAAAGTGTCTTTTCCGTTCCTTAGACCATGGCAACCAATGCCCACTCTGTCGAAATGACTTGCCTGGATTCTCCTACTTCCAGGATCACCCATTCAACAAAACGATCATCTCTATCGGTGCGTCTCTTCTCTCTCTTTTTCACACCACTCAACCGTTCCTGCCCTCAGTTCTCAAAGCCTTTCCAGAGGCCTACACAGAACGCGGGCGCGTGATTGAACAAGAAGAGCGTCACGCACGTCTAGACACGCCAATCTTCGTCTGTCAACTGTCATTTCCAGGCCTGCCGTCCATCTTGCACTTCTTTGAGCCTAGGCATGTCTTTTCTGACCTTAATTCGTTACATAAGTCCAACTAACCGCTCATAGATACCGCCTCATGCTCCGGCGCTGTCTTGAGAAGAAAACTAACCCCTGTTTGGGTATGATCATGCCGCCATCTGTCGCTGGTGGTCGATCCGCCGGCAACGACTTTGGCACCATGCTGGAGATCAAGAGTGTCAGGATGCTGCCGGATGGCCGCAGCATGGTTGAGACCAGAGGCGCCTATCGTTTCCGAATTATGGAACGTGGTACAATAGATGGCTATATGGTCGCGAGAATAGAACGGTGTGTTTTACATCCCTTCCATTGGTGGCTATTTCCGTTTTTAAACCGAATTTTCGTAGAATTTTCGACTACCCCTCGCTCTATCCTGACATGCCTGCGGACCTGTCCACAATTCCACCCCCGGTTCCCCAAGTATCAAACAGCGAAGCTGACGTGCAAACGTCGCTTATCTCAGGAATGGTTGCCACCCCACCATCGAAAACAAGCGATGCAGGACCACTTAGATCATATGCACAGGAAGAGCAAGAGCTTGTCGATGTATGTCATTCCTTTTTGAACCAGATCCAACGCGGAGCTGCGCCGTGGGTCGTGCATCGGTTGAACAGGCTAAGTCAAATATATGGTCCTATGCCGAGTGACCCCGCCAACTTCAGTTATTGGATGGCCATGGTCAGCATTCCCTCGTGTCGATATTCAATGCCCTGTGTATACACGATCGCTGATCGAGACCATCCGCAGGCATTACCGATCGAAGACAAGGAGAAGGCCAAACTTTTACCGGTCAAATCGCCACTGCTCCGCTTGCGTTTGGTGGTTCACTGGATTGAGCAGTTGAACAGCAACTGGTTCGTCCAGGCAACATACGCAGTGGAGTGTGCTGCGCCAGGTTTGATCGTAACCTGACACAATTCCCTAGGTGGTTCACAAATGGTTGCATCATTACATGACAATTACAGAGGTCATGTTAGCTGTGACCCCTGCGGTTCCAAGCACCGTTATATATAGCATGCTTCGTGCGCGGCTGCACACGCATTGTTTGCCTCACCCCCAGCTCCGTGCGGCCAACGGACGACTTGTTACCTTTCTACTTACTCCTTTCGCTCTGCTGTATACACGCGTGCAGTACATTTATCAATTTTGGCATCCTATCCGCTCGTGTCTCCCCCCCCCCCTTTGAGAAAGATCGACGCATGATCGTCGCTTTACCCTCACGCATCTACCGCTGTTTTTTTACTCGCCGCTTTGTCATGTCATTCAACAATTCCCCATTGTCTTACCACCAGGATATGTAGAACTTTTTAAGAAAATCGAACCTCACAGAGCATTGGCAAAGGGTTCAGTGCCCGGTTGCAGAAAAAAAAACGGCACACCACTTGTGCGAGGTGGAAAAAATAGCTTCGGACGTTACAATACAGTAGAACATTACAAACTTGCAGCAGATCTAGAACCTATTCTTTCGTTTTCCTTTCCCTTTGTCCAGATACACGTACACGCAGCTTGGCGATGCTTCGAAGATTTCTGTATGCTCCCAGACGGGTCATATCGATCATAGCCCGTCCCTCACCCTGTTTCGCAATCACCATCAATTCTATAAATTCACAGGTTTGTCACGGGCCACGAGCTAGACGCCAAACCGTATCAACAAACCTTGGAGCCTCAAAAAGAGAGTATAACAGAAAAGACACGCACTACCCTTGCGACGTTCGTACATAGCCATATTTCTGAACGAAGGCCTCGAGTTCCTTGGGTCCCCGCGAACCATATGGGTACGGCAAGGGTCTAGGACGCGGACCATTCTTGCCGTCTATCCAGTGCAAGATGGGCGTGAAAATCTATTAAGAGAGGGGAAGCACAAAACGCGCGAATAATCTTATAAGATTGGATAGAAGGGAGGAGGACGCCCGCTCACCTTCCATGCGACATCGAGCTCGTCATTACGGACAAAGTTGGAATGGTCACCCTTGAGCGTGTCGAGGATGAGCGCCTCGTACGCTTCTGGGATCTTCTCGTTCGCGAACCGTCGCTTGTATGTCAGGTCCATCTCGGTTGGCACTGTGCGCATGTATAGACCGGGCGCTTTTGAATACAGCTTGAGGTAGACGGACTCAGAGGGCTGGATGCGCAGTACGAGCTCGTTGCGCGAGATGTCCCGGAAGATACCTTGGGTGACGTCCCTGAATTGGATCCGCACTTCCACCTTAGCTTCGTTTAGAGCTGTGGAAAGGGGACGATCACGTTCGTAAATCAAGCATCGTCTAGTTCGTCTTACACAATATTCACCTTTTCCAGCTTTCAGGATAAAGGGCACACCTTCCCAACGCGGATTACGAATCCACAACGTCGTTGCGGCAAAGGTTGGGCACGTAGAAGTTGGCGGAACAGTATTATCATCAAGGTAGCCCGGTTTCCCGTTGGCAGACACGTATTGGCCTAGGAGAACGTCATCTTGCGCGATCGGTTGTATCGCGCGGAGGACTTTGACCTAGCGTGGAGGTAAGTGACGCCGCATGATGACGACATCTTATTCAGCAAAGTACGTACCTTTTCGTCACGGACGTCCTCAGCTGCAAAGGATACAGGCCGCTCCATAGCCAAGATGCTGAGTACCTGTAGCAGATCTTCATGGATGGAACGTATGAATACCAAGTCAGGGCTGTCGCAAGGGGAAGAGGGGAAGGTTCACGCACGGTTCTGTAAGATATCCCGAAGGATACCGAATTCATCAAAGTAGCCACCGCGGCCCTCAGTTCCGAAAGGCTCTTTAAACGTGATTTGGACATTGGAGATGGAATTCTTATCCCAAGCAGCGCTCAATGCCACGTTAGCGAAGCGGAGGACAAGGATGTTCTTAACCATCTCCTTGCCAAGGTAGTGATCGATACGGAAGGTTTCATCCTCGGACCAGTATTGCTTGAGCTTACTGAGAAGCTCGCGGGATGAGTCAAGATCCTTTCCAAAGGGCTTCTCAACAATGATGCGGTTGACACCGCCAGCGGAGTAATTGTGTTTTTTGATGTGTTCAGCAACAGGGATAAAGACCGAGGGTGGCAATGCAAGATAGAAGACGCGATGACGTTCTCCTGATTTGTAAGTAGTCTCGATACCCTTGAGATGATCCTCGAGGATTTCAAAAGAGGGGTCATCCTCATAACCACCAGATACGTAGGTACTAAGCTTTTTGAACTCTTCAATTTTCGTGGAAGTTTCTGGGTTATCACCAGGGTTTTTTATGTATGAAGTGGCACGCTTGTGAAATTCGGCCTCGTCCATCTTTGTCCGTGCATAGCCGACTATCTTGGCGCCCTCGGGAAGGAAACCATCACGATATAACCCAAAAAGCGCCGGGAATGTCTGCGCCCGGAAGGACGAGGAGGTTAGTGACAACAAAAATGGATAAGCAGACTGCACAAACAGACCTTCTTCTTTGCGAGGTCGCCAGAGGCACCGAAGACTGGGGAGAATAGGTATGAGATGGGAGAGAAGGTAGCTGAACGGCTCACCGATGATGATTGTATTATCACGAAGCTCGTGCTGCTCACTGACGGTTGATGGGATTATTCCCGAGTCTGAATGGCGGTGTTGGGACATGAGAGAAAGAGAGAGATGTGTGTGAGGAGTGTTATTCGTGTGTGGGGGTGGGCTATATTGTTAAGCGAAAGAGAAAGAGTGACATCACGGACCGGATCCGTCCCGACTTTTGATGCAATCCTCTGACGCGGTCATCGACGCGGTTCGTCAGCTCGCAACGGACACCTCCCCAAGCGATGATCCTGCGACTATCCACATCCGTGCAGGCGCTCTTTTCTCCCGCCTGAAGGCCCTCAATCGCGATGCCAATGCGGCAGCTCGCGCCCACAAGCAAATCACCGCTGATGCCAGACACGAGATGGACCAGACCCACCTCCGTCTCCAGAACCTCCTCTATGAGAAACGCCACCTAGAGCGTGAGATAGACAAGTGTCGCCAGTTTGCGTACGTCCTTTCCATTCCCATGGGTTCCAACTCACCTGCTCGCTACCCCTCCAGCTCTGTGTACCAAGATATACAGATGTATTCAGTCGAACAGTTTATAGAGCTCTCTCCCCCAGAAGCCCACACGGAAGATGTCTTATCAAACGAACATCAGCTTATGCTTAATCGGCTCGGATTTGAGCTTGTCGAACGTCAAAGGTTCAACAGATTCCCATCGGCTGCGGTTGACTCATACTCACCTTCCCACCCTCCCCAGACTTGACCGGAAGGTCAAAGAGCTTGCGCAAGAAAAGGAGGAACTACTCAGAACTTCAAAAGCCCAAGCTGCTACCATGGAAGGCGTAAAGGTGCAGATCGAGGCCCTTCTCAAGGTAATCCCTCCCCCCCTTCGCTTCCAGTCCCCTGCTGATCCGTGATCGGTTACCCAGACCGCGTCTGAAATCGGCAAGAAGGTCGAGGAGCTCATTCCTGCAGTTGAAAATTCGCCCCAAGGCACGCCTCTTCCAAGTTAACGTACCTTTCCTAGTCTCCTTATCTCGCATACCTTTCCGTGCCATATATTCTCACTCGTATTGTACCAGTCTAACACACGGTTCCTTAACCGAAGTGTGCGAACAATAATGGATTTGATGAATACTACTACAGCCTAAGACAAAAGAAGGAACAAAAATTATACCTAGCCTGGGTAAGAACATCCGGAAAGTGCAACTATGAACCCGGCGGTGCATGTGAAAGTGCAAGAATGTAATGGAATGATGGTAGAACCGTGATAATACAGTATTCGAACGAGGTGACTAACCAGAGTCGAGATGGTAGCGCGTCTACGGACTAAGACTGGAATAGCAAGAGGTGAGGAACCAAGACAGAAGAACAAAGTGAAGAGAGGAGAACCTGCAGGGTGGGAATATGAGAAAGTCACTCCATCATTCACCTGGTTCACTGATGCTCCCCACTTCACTCATTTCTGCATCCTCGTCCTCCCCCTCGTCCCCAGTAGTCTTGTTAGCCGCCTCCTTGGTTGCGTACCGTTGCACGTATTCTGCAAGTCAGGTGTTCAATCGTAATTAGTAAATCCGGAACGGCAAAGGTCCGTCCGTCCGTACCCTTGACCCTTTGCTCGTATTCTTTTGGATGTCGCATGAGTAATGCAGCAGCCTCGCCGTTCAGTGGGTCGCTTGGATTAGGGTATCTCAGTAGCTGCGGCAAAAAAACTTCGAAAATATTGATCATGTCTATGAGGTAAACGGCTCGGTGGTGCGTTCGTTACCACGCTCCATGGAAGCTAGCTCACCGAACATGGGCGACCATGTCTGGTTGATCACGTCCAAGCAGACAG
>QFDW01014322.1:0-10943 GCA_003315895.1 Lactifluus rugatus
CGCGACAACATGATGAAGGAAGGTCGCTGAGCGACGAGTCTGCATGTGATGCGACCTATTCGGACACGTCGCGTTGGTCGCTTGCCGTGAGACGTCTGTAGTCATCACGCGCTAGACTCGATGCATCCCCCACCACAGCTTGTACAATGGCTTAGGCAGAGTTATCCCAAGCCCTCTGTGGATGAGGTAAATTAAATGAGCATCAGTTCGTCGTGGCACGCTGATAAGTCTCATTCTCCTTTCAGAACTGGCTTCAACAATGCTACGCCTGGGTGATCGAAGAGCACAACTTGAGCCCTGCCACCGACATGGACAGGATAAAGGAGCACGTCGAGTCTCAACTGCTCATGTCAGACCTCACAGATTCCATGATTCCCGGTTCTGGCCTCCCTCATAACCTCGCCAGCCTGCAGAAGGGCTCCTTGTCGGGGCCACCTACCCTCGTGCAGATCATGGCCTTGACGGAGATAGGTCACAGTGCTTTCAGTCTTATGAACGTCCGACAGACAAAGATCGACCGTGCTGATCTCTCTGGCCTCGCACACGGTGACAACGAGGACGAAGAGGACGAAGGCCCGGTTCCCAATTACCCACGTTCAATGCTACAATTCGAGCTTAGTGACGGGGCGATCAAACTGAAGGCAATAGAATACAGAAAGATTCCCCAGCTCGACCTCGAGAATACCCCCCTCGGCTTCAAGGTATGTATTCTCCCCTTCTGTGGGACGGCTTTGTTAAAAGCCTCAGTCCCTAAATCACTAGATACAACTAAAGGACGTGACTATCAGACATGGCATCGCGTTCCTCGAGCCAAGAAATGTCA
The DNA here is from genome assembly GCA_003315895.1 of Lactifluus rugatus. Taxonomy (NCBI): domain Eukaryota; kingdom Fungi; phylum Basidiomycota; class Agaricomycetes; order Russulales; family Russulaceae; genus Lactifluus; species Lactifluus rugatus. The sequence continues at coordinate 824 of QFDW01014322.1, forward strand.
TTCTTAAGGGCTACGGCGTGGAGGACCTCGATGTAAACCGTGACAAGAACTTTCTGAAGGGACTGCGATTGCGCCTGGAGTGGGTAGCCCACACAGACGCGGCATCCTAAATAATACTGACAATCGTGTCAGCCCGAATGCCCGGGACGAGCTCGAGGGTGACGGCACAAACGGCGAGGGACAGCAGGGTCCTGTTTCAGCCTCGGCCCCAGCGGCCCCAGCCCCAGCTCCAACTCGGGGACCTGCCCCTGCACCAGCAGTTCGGAAAATACCTGCACCCACTGTCACACGCACAGATACGCCTGACGCACCGCGCACCGCACAATCGAACGTCGCAGTACCATCCCGAGTAAATCGGTCTCTCCAGGCAGTCGGACTAATTCCAGGTCCGTCCGATTTGACCGCTCCAACACCTCCAGTTCCCATAGTCAACGACCTACAACGTCATCCGCGATCGCTGGCGAGGAGCCATGCCCCACGGCCGGGACTCTCTGCTACCACCGCTATGTCATCCAGCAACACTACCACCACCGCGGTTTCCACCACGCCGGCTCACACCTCGCCGCACTTTTCGATTCCGAGCAGTGCCACTGTGGTCGCGCCGATGAGGCTCTCGCCAACGCGAGGCACCACGGCGCCGCTGTCTGACGACGATCCCCCGGAGCCAGGGTCAGACTGGTACTTCGCACACGACGGCGGCGTCGATGCTGCGTTTCTCTCGCGCGCCGCTAGCGAGCTCGAGCGATCCGAGGCGATGCTATCTCAGTCTTCGCAACAATCTTTCCCGACGTCGAGTCAGCTGCCACCGCGTGAGGTTTTATTCGTGGATGATAGGGACGATGACGACAAGGAGAACGTCTTGGTCAGACCGAGACGCGGGATCATGAGACGTATGGCTCAACGACAGGTAGAAATTGACGGATCGGTGATCGATCTTTCAGCTGAGATCATCGAGGGCCCGCGCATACAACCCCGCGTTGACGACGACGACGACGTTATTAGTATTGGATCCGATGATTAATTGTATTTCTTCTCTCTGTTACCTGTATGTTGTTGTAGTTGTGATAATGATACTAAGTCATTTCGCGCACAGCTTTCTCTTTGGGAGAGAGGGCTATTGTACAGGATCATATTATAAATGCGTCTGAGAATGACGCAAAAAATTGCCCGGCTGATATGACGCATCAAACACCCTTAAATGATGCGAATGATATGCTGCATCTCGCATGCGAATCGGTCGGCGATCACGGGGAGGGAATGAGTAACGCAAACAGCGGGGCGAAAGCACCTCAAGAATGCCCCGTGCTCCTTTCTGTGAAAACGATTCACGCGTCTCGCACAATAGCTGAATTCAAAAATGACGCGGCGTCTATCATTAGTCGCTCAAACGTGATACGGACAAGCACAGCCATGGCGCGCAGCTGCAGAAAAATGGCGCAGAACTCAGACTTCCCGGGACTTCAGCCAAGAACGGCTGCCTTCTGCTTCTTTTTCTTTTTCGACGTATTGGCGAAGCTACGCCAACTATCCACGCGTTGTTCCCGAGTTTCTGTTCGGGGAGCACGAGAATGCCAGGGAGGACTCGTATAGATGCAAAGCGCTACTTACCTTCCCACTGGACATCATCTTCGGCTTTGCGTTTCTTAGCCGCGGCTTCTTCTTCCTTCTTGCGTGCCTCAAAGCCTTCATTGGCAAGGTTCATCTTGACGGCTCTGTGATCAAGCGTTCCGTCGAAGAAAATCATATCGCAATAGAAGCGACAGACGCACCTTCGTCTTCTTACTTCCTCCTCTATGAGTATATCCTTCGATTTTTGCCGAAGCTGCGCCTTGAAGGGCGGTGTGAGACCCTTGAGCTTCGGGTGATCATCTGGCGTTGAAGTTGGTAAGGATAGCCCTTTAAGCAGAATCGAACGGGCCTGATTGATCGCGGCGTCAAGTTCTTCGCGTTGCCCAGCATCGCTGAGTTCACTCTCGGCCTTTAATGATTTTTGAGATGTGCCAGTAAGGAAACAGATATATATTCACCTTCTTGAGCAGGTCGAATGCCTCGGGAGCTCGTTCGTGTGGGCACTTGTCAGGATGGATGACTAGCCATTTAGGACGTACATTAAGTCCCGGATCAGCAATATAACTCCACGCCTCTTGTTGAGAAAGGAAGCTCACAGAGAGAGAGTTGCCGGTATTTCCTCTTGATGTCATCTGCTGTGGCAGACGGTTCTAGGTCTAAGGTGTCGTATGGACTACGAATAAGAAAGTGAGATACTGCGAAAAGCGGGAAGAGCGAGGCAAAAGGTACTTTAGCTTGAAGGCGGTGAGGATACGGTCGACTTCAAACTCTCGCTGAATTGCCGAGGCTTCCCGGTTCAGAAGACGGTCCAGTTCGGCATCCGAGAGTGCCTTGGCAGGCGTTGATGACTCTGCGGGAGTGGTGCTCGAAGTGGAAGGATCCTTGGACATGGCCTGAGCGAGTGTTGAATGTTGAACGTTGAACAGTGGATCCACGTAGATTACTGGTGGATGGTCAGCACGGTCCAGCCTCGGCTAAACCTTCCCCAGTCAGCTTAAAATGCGGCCCGGGGAAACATTCGCTGCGTTTTTGGCCAAACCATGGCCGCGCCACTAAGGCGAGCACTCAGAACTAGCTTTCACTCTCTCTCCTACAAGAGGTCCTATTCGAACAGCACTTACCTTTTAGGTATTGGGTCGTCTTCCTGCCTATCTTCACTTCGCCAACGCCTGCGACCAGACTTCTCGACGCGGGCTCATAACCCCCTCGGGATCAGGAGAAAGGATGGGCTTTTGCGGAGACCTTTGTCAATGCGTACACTACCCCCACCGAAGTCGTCTCGTGCTCGGGTCACATCTGCGCGCGAGCTATATGCCCAACGAAATCGAAGTCTATTTATGTACACATCTGCCGTGGTTCGTTTTCTTGTCCGTGTAGCGCAAAAACCTCACAGCAGCTGAACTAAGGTGACGGGCAGATCATCTTTGCAGTCGGCGCATCTTACGCTGCCGTACCGCTGTACCGTATGTTCTGTGCTGCAACTGGGTTCGCGGGTACCCCCGTTGTCGGCACTGGGCGGTTTGAGGCGGAGCGTCTCGTGCCTGTTGAGGGTGCGAAGCGCATCAAAGTACATTTCAATGCAGACCGGAGTGAGCAACTTCCGTGGACATTTACGCCTCAGCAGAAGTACGTGACCGTGTTACCCGGGGAGACGTGTCTTGCATTTTACAAGGCAAAGAATAATGCGGATCACGACGTGATCGGGATCGCGACGTACAATGTCACGCCAGACAGAGTAGGCAATCACGTAGGTCAGAAAGGGAGAGTATTGACAAGCAGCTTTTTATCGCTACCATAGATCGCGCCTTACTTCGCCAAAGTGGAATGCTTCTGTTTTGAGGAACAGAAGCTGTTGGCTGGGGAGGAGATTGACATGCCCCTACTATTCTTCATCGACAAGGACGTGCTGGATGATCCCGCATGTCGAAATCTAGATGACGTTGTCCTCTCGTACACATTTTTCAAGTGAGTTTCCATGGTCATCATCGGCTAGTTGGTTTACGTTAAGGTAGAGCGAGACGAAATGCGCAAGGCCAATTGGAACCCGACGCGCCCGAGGATGTGGTAGAGAGATCGCAAGGCTGGGCGCACGTAAAATTTGTTCCGCGGACATAGCTGTGTAGAGTACCAATAGAGCGGGGAGGCCGAAAGGAGAAAAGGATTCCCACGAAAACAGGAGTGTGCCAGCTTATGGCAGTGACCCGTGAACGAGCCCTTAAGGACGTCGAGATGGCCACGGCAGGTAATTCACCAACTCCTCAGTGGGATAGTAGAAATCTTGGCTTTGTCCCACCTGCTCAGTATCAACTCTTACGACAATCCTCTCCACTCGCTCGCGAAATATCTTCTGAACGTCCACACTCGATGACTGATTCTCTCCCCTCCCTGCCCTCATCCACCCTCCGACCATCCTTGACAACATCAGCCGCCTCTCACTCCCGCTCTTCTTCATTCTTTTCCTTTCTCAAGTCGAATGATAATGCCCCTGCTACTCCACCTTCAAGCAGAGCCGAACCTGGTTTGCAACAGCAACAATCACGACCATCTACTACAGATGAACATGGTCGGAGAGTGCTTGAAAAGCCCCAGCAACTTCGGCCACCTTCCTCGTCAACACGGAATGGTTCCCCAGCCTTGGATGGCAGCACTTCTGTCCCCAACCCGGTGCAATCCCAGCCTCCACAATCCGAGCCTTCGACATCTAAGCCTTCGCAATCTCCGCAACCCACATCCCAACCTTCGCAATTACACCCCGAAATCCGTTCCGTAGTTACCCTGTCTCATGCACATGCACACAAAATTTACATGTCTGGTCCTCTGGTTCGAAAGATCGAACGTTTGCCAGACGGCAATCCACTCACCAAAGACGAGGGGTGGCGAGATGTGTGGGCTCAGTTAGGTGGTACCACTCTCAGCATCTGGGATATGAAAGAGATAGAAGAGGCCAACAAAGAAGGAAAGGAGGTTCCACCCACTTACATTAACGTCACCGATGCCGTGAGTTCCGATCTTTACCACCTATTTGGATACTACCTGACTAAGTAATATTAGTTTGTGCAAGTCCTCGGAGCTATTACCATCCCAGCTTCGGGGGCAAACCCCCCTCAAAAATATAATAATGTCGTCACTCTCAACACAGCTGGGTCGAACCTCATCTTGTTCTCTTGTCCGAACCCTGCCTCTCTCATCTCCTGGGCCACGGCCCTCCGACTGGCCGCTTGGGAGAAATCACGCCTTGAGGAGATTTACACCGCTCACCTTATCCGCATTACATTGAACGATGGTTCGACTTTATTTTCCCTATATCAATGTCCACCCTCTGATGTTCTTCACAGGACGCGATGCACCTTCGACGCTTGTGCGAAGTCGTAGAGAAGGCTGGGTTCGCGTTCGCATCGCTGGTCAGACAGATTGGAAACACCTCTGGATGGTCGTATCATCCGCAGTACCACGACGTGCCCCTGGTAGTCCTACGAAACCCAGATCAGCCCATGAATCCCTACGTAAAAGGCGCATCTCGACCCTATTCAGCCGGGAAGAAGCTCAATCACCGTCTATTTCAAACGTACCTGTCGTCACGTTGTACCTCTCTCCGAAGCCAAAGGACAGGAAGAAACCTTTTCTCACTCTGAAAACCGTTACTCAAGCCTTTGCCGTCTATCCTGAGCGTCCTGAGCTCATCACCAAAAGCACGTTAATGAAAATCGAGGGTACGATCGGGAATGAAGACGCAGCAATGGGTATGGGTGGGCGAGAAGGTTGGATCCTCGTCATGCCCGAGCTCGAAGCTGGAGTTCCCCAGACGACTGAGACAATCAGATGGTTAATTGGTAAAGTCACATCTCTACCCTATCACAATGGTTGTTCATGATTGGCATACAGCTTTTCACGATGCGTTCTCGTTATACGGACGGCCCCGTTCCTACGCTTGGGATCCTCACGACCCTTACTCGATGATGTATGCTTATCCTGCAGGCCCCAATCGAGAAGTGAGCTTTTACCCTCCCTCTGTTGTGTCCCTCTGACTTTTGTTTAATTTTGGCTTAGGCACTGTTCTTGGAACGCGGATCAGCGGAGGGCATGGATCCACGAAGCGACCGCACTTCCGTTGTTCGATCTCGTCTCATGAATATTCTGTCCCTTCGTATCCAGACGTCCTCGACTCCCTCACCCAGCGCAGCCTTACAATCCCTAAGTACTAATGCGCCACCATCACTCCTTCCTTCTACGGATGAGCCCGTCAAGCGGATATCAGGCGATGGGTCCCCGCCCGATCTATGGATCCCACTAAGTAACACCGGTCGCCCAGAGCTCTCGGATGCGACACGCCGTGCCCTCACTCCCATCACTGAGGGGGGGAGTGGTTCTGAGAGGGATCCGAGTCGGCTCATCATCACCGGGGCACCTATAGCCAGTTCGCCTCCGCAGGCTGATGGCTCTGTGCCTCTCACCAACGAAGTCCGAGGCGAGGAACAGGTCGTTGAAGCACCCATCTCAGCCAGTCCGGCACAACCCTCCCCTCCTAGCGTGTACACCCCAACTGAAGCGCCCTCTGTTCCCGTCTCGCCGCCACCAGGCCACAGTCGCGAATTATCCCGACACACCAGTGTGGCGGAGCCGAGTATGGAGACTACGATACCTTTCGTCGGCGATGTCTCCAGCGAGCGGCCTCTCGTTGACGATAACCGAGCCTCTGATGTCCGAGTCCCCTCTCCCACTTCGGTCCACTCTTTGCACAGCTCCGCTGCTGCATCGCCACCATCGCTATCTCCAGCAAATTCCTCTAACCCGCCTGCTTCTGCTTCTCCTGTGCAGGTGCCACCGCGCACGCCATCACCCGGATTGTCTATCCTTACGTCGCCACATTCAATGATTGAGTCACCTACTGCCCCGTTGGGTCAAGCGTTTGTAGATCTTGCAAATAACGGAGACCGTTCTCCTCTACGTATGCAATTACCAACTCCTACTGGCCTTTATACGGCAATGTCACCACCGCCAAATTTGGATCAGGGGTCTAATCAGACTAGCAAGGACACGCCTAGCGCAGAGATGCATGATATCTCGGAGGAGGCGGGTGCACTGTATTATATTCACGAGTTTGACCAGGATTCTGTCGAAATGGTGAATCCACAGCTGGTAGAGTCGGATAACAGGGAATTGTCCTCCGAGACCGATAGTGAGATTCCACAACCTCCACAGTTTATTCAGCCTACTGTTGCCCCACTTCGTCCCAAGGGAACATCTCCGCCACCTCAACCTACATATCCGCGCTCGTTGCCTTACGTTGACACGTCGCAGCATCGGAAACCCCCGATTCAGCCGATTCCGCGCACTCCCACGCTCGATTACAGCCCAGATCGGAGACCTGCGGGCGCACGCGCGGCTCCTGGCAGCAACCGCCAAGAGGCTTCCACTTGGGGTATTCAACCGTCACATAGCCTCATCATAAGAAGCGACAGAAATACACCACCAGGAAATATCTCCCAGATGGAAGACCCAGATGCTGATGCCTTGGCGGCCCTGACATTCCTCGAGCAACAGGACGATACGCCTTCTTATGTCCCTGTGTCCTCTCTTCCACCACCCTCCCGGCCACAGCAGTCACCTCCAGCAATCCTCGAACCGGGAACGCAACCTCCAATGGATGAAAGCGAAAATGCCTCTGCATACAGGTCCTCTTTCGCTCCAAGCAAAAATGCCATGCAACGTAAGGCAAGGACGGAGGCTCAGCAGGCCGCACATGAGGCAGCCACTCATCGACCAGGCCGATCAGGACGAACCAAAAATCGACATAAAGCTTCGGGGGCATGGGGAGACAGCAGCGAGGAAGAGGAAGATGAGGAAGAGGAAGATGAGGACGTGGATTCAGATGGACAACCTACCGCACCCCGTGACGACTGGTCAATGTCGAACATTGCGCCGTCGGCTAATCAACGCTCGCAATACTCTTCGCCACGTGGCCCTTCGCCGCTCACTAGTGGCGATGCCCCATCTGGTCCGGCCCATCCGCGCCCGCCCAGGAACTTGCCACCTGTCCCGACTTCCCGTGGACACAGTACGTCACTTGTATTGCCTATCCAGTCTGCCTTGGTTCTGACTGTCTTGTCGCACAGGCCACGATGGAGATGCTCTCGGACCTCGTCATCCCGACCCGTCTGAGGCAGGAAGGAGGTCCTATTATGAAGACGGTGTATCTCATAGTGGCCATGGACCAACCACCACTCACGCCCCTGCCCCCATTCCCTCTCGTCATATGTGGAGTCAAGTCCTCGATTCTGGACACACCCCTGGCGCTGTTCCCGATAATTCCAACGTGCGCGACACCTTCATTCAGTTGGAACCGCCGGCGCAAACTATGACGAAAGCGTTTACTCCGCATGGCTTACTGTCTGCCGGCCTCCAGGACAAGGAGGATCGTTCAGCAAAGAGACAAGAAGAACTCGCGAGAGAAACGGGGGCTTCTCTTATCAATGTACCCAGCAAACCGCCACCGCCTCAGACCGGCCTCCTCGGTGCCATCACTGCGCATGAACGTGATCGTAAGCGGGAAGGAGGAGTGGGTGCAGCCCTTACCGAGCGCGAGCGCGAAAAACGCCTAGCGGAGGAGCGACAGCGTAAGCTCGACGAACTCCAACGTCAGCAACTTGAGCAGATGCAACAAGGCGGTTCGATGTATGGCCAGCAGTTCCCAGGATTCAACCCGATGATGAATCCAATGATGATGCCCATGAATCCCATGATGACCGGTTTCATGGGATATCCAGGCATGATGCCTGGCTTCGGGAACCCTCAGCATATGTTCGCTGCTCAGCAGGCTGCCCAGGCTTATCAACAAGCAATGATGTCGCTCTCGCAAGCCGGCTCGCAGATGGGAGGGGATGGCGGAGCACCGGCCCCACTAAATCCAATGATGACTGGAGGTTCGATAGGTGGTGCCATAACGCCTCCACCTCTCAATCCGATGATGACTGGCGGTGGGATGAGTATGAGTGGTTTTGATCCGCGGTTCTCGATGATGGGCATGCCCATGATGAATCCCATGGCTATGGGCATGGGCATGGGCATGAGCAACCCCGGTATGATGGGCGCCCCGATGGGCATGGGAATGCCGATGAACACGGGTTCTGGATTTGACCCGCGCATGTCCCAGTTTGATCCTGGACTCCAGCCGCCTGCTTCTAACTTCGTACAAGGAAGACCTGCGAGTAACTTGGGTCATGGCTCCTCACCTGGTGCTAGCGACGGAGCACGGAGATCGACGAGTGCGAGTCCAAGGCCTCCACAGTGATGATGAACGAGGGAAATGAATCGATTCATGGTTGAAATTACGATCGCTCAATCGTTTTGATTATGCATAGTTGGCTTCTTAAGGTCTGGTAGGAGATTCACATTGCCTTGCATTTAAACATGGACTTCTTTCTTTTATTTAAGTTACTTTGCAACGGATCATGGTTTAATCAATAGAATAGCGTTATTCAGTATGTGAGTGCAGGAGCCGGCCCGGCATACGTCGTATCGCTGTTGTCAATGCCATGCCCGTGCGTCTGACTCACATCATGAGCGCTGCATGAGCCTTTATTCTATTCTATGACGGCTCCCAATTAATGCCTTTTATCCTTCTGCCCGACACTTGCTCAAGTTATAATTCAACATGGGTGTTAAGTCTCTGTGGGATTTGTTGACCCCACTCGGTCGGCCAGTATTGTGCGGCTCCTCCTTTCTCTTTCAGGTCTGAGGATGATATACTAGATATAGTCTGGAAACCATGGAGGGAAAAGCCCTCGCCATTGACTCCAGCATCTGGATCTATCAGTTTCAGGCTACCATGCGTGACAAGGAGGGCAAGGCCCTGGTCAACGCGCACGTACTTGGCTTCATGCGCAGGATCTGTAAACTCCTATTCTATGGAATCAAGCCTGTCTTTGTATTTGATGGAGGCGCCCCCGCTCTGAAGCGGAATACCATTGTACGTACGTCCCCCCTAAAGAAAGGCAAAACGCGATGCAGATGATTCATTTCTTTGCATACCCCTTAGGCTGAGCGCAAACGGAAGAAGAGCGGTGCCGCCCTCAGTCATGCGAAGGTTGCAGAGAGACTGCTTGCTGCTCACATGAGGCGCGAAGCCCTCAACCAAGCACAGACGCAAAGGTGTGTGTTCTTGTGGGGTTGATATCGCGTTACTGATCGGACTCTGTCTTTCATGCACGCACCTACGCAGATCTGAGAAGTCTGCAAAGGCAAAGGGTAAGGCACCTGCTGTGCCTGTCGTGATAGACGAGAATACGGTATATCTAGAAGACTTGACCGGCGACGCGCCCAGGACGCCCAGGACGCCAAAGACACCCAGTCAGAAGAACGACAGTTCGGTGGCACCGGGACCGTCGCCGTTCTCCAAGTCCAAGAACCGCTGGCATGACCATGATCCGTATCGGCTCCCCGAGGTCAATCTCGAGAAGCGCGTAGCCGAGGCGACGCGTTCTGCGGTTCCTGATCCGCGATTGGCCACTGAGGAGGAGCTTCGCGCATTCATCGAGGAGATGCGCCCAGAGGA